>VYYI01000354.1:0-33923 GCA_021029175.1 Bilobella aurantiaca | reverse complement strand
ACATTGTTAATGCTTTGGGTAGCTCGTCCGTCAGATGCTCTAGCCTGCATCCTAATCCGTCGTTCGTTTCTAGTTTCAATTGTAAGGTCCTCGGTTATGGAAATACGTTCCCCGCTCCGTTTAAAGCGTAGATTAAGTGTAGCGACCAAGTATTTTTTCGCGATGCAAAAACTTACAAGTAATCTCGTATTGTAAGAAAAATTTAGTAACACTTTCCCGTGGCTTTTCCAAAAATTTACGAAATGAGACATTTGTTTGTATATTTAGATTCATTTTTACTCTTATTAGTTTACTTATTTATTTTATTTTTATTTATATTTAAATTTGGTTTGTAATTCCACTCGTCTCTAGCTTGGTTGATAGTAAGGGTTAAGTGTAGACTTAACAGTTTTGTAAATTTGGAAATTTACAGTTTGTAATTTTTTTTTTAATTTATATTAATTTTGTTGAAAGTACATTCCATCTTAAGAGGTTTTGTAATACGTTTCTGGCCTTTTTTGTGATCCGTGTATTTTGCGTTTTTGAATATTTCCAAAATTATTCTATAGGTTTATATTTAATGAAGTATTTTTGTTTTTAATGCATGTATCTGAATTATAGAAACTACAAGAGCAAGGTTTTCGTTCACGATTATAATACTTTCCGTCTGAATACAGGTATCTTACCTGATTGACTTGCGTCTTATGGTCTGTAGTTTTCTGTTTTTGGATTTCGCACTGCTCTTCTTCAATTTACAGTTCCGTCAAGATTGCAGCAAAAATGCTTCTAAAAGTGGGTAGGTGTGATATTGGCGGTGATTGTGTTCTACGTGAAGATGTTCTTCTTCTCAAGTAGTTTGAAATTGATACTGACCAAAAGTGAAGTAGTTAACTGTAAATTTAAAACACAGGGCAAATGGTAATGTACATGCACTAAATTGTTTATTATACTAAAAGTACATTTTCCAATCATTTTTTTTGCAAAGAATAATTGTGCTTTATCAAACGTTATTAATTGAATCTCCTGCTATTGTAAAAATTGCATCACAAATTATAAAACTTAAATAACAAATAATGGCTATAGCATCGACTTACACTTTCCGCTCTTCGCCCAAGTGCACACCATGCTTCTTAATGATGAGTCGAAGTAAACATCTTCCTGAAAATTGTCGTTAGAATTTATTTTTTACAATATGTTTATTTTGAACACTTACCGTGAAATACGTGGTCACATTCTACCACGTATACTGCCTGCAAATGCAAAAGATTCTCAATTCCCAATGCACCCAGACATTTTGGACAAATTGCCATTATATATGCGTTTTTTTAAAGCTTTAACTTCACAAAAAACTGCGAATGATGGATAGAGATTAATCGGTCAAGTTATACATTAGGTCGCAAGCGACGACCTTAACTCTTCCAGTGAAGGAATCTGCTGAGACGTCCGTTTTTCGGGAAGGGGTAATACAAATGTCGACATTTGATATAAACAATCACGCTTTGGCATTTTCGTCCACGCGAAGACATTGAAATGTGCGACCTCTAGAGCAGCGTTAAATGCTTGCAAAGCAATCTTGTAAAGCAAATTATTTATGCATCCCCTACATATTCCGCTGCCATCATCGAGGTTTCGAGGTTCTGTGAACGCCCTCTATTGTGTTATTACCATCTCTGTAGAGAGGCGTCAGTTCAGCTAATATTGAGTATTTGAAACATTTCTCGTCTGAATTTCGAATATTTGCCACGCAGCGCTTATCTCGAATTTGGTGGAGATTTGTGATATGGATCAAATGAAACCTCCAGAACTTAACTCGTATTTTTTTTTCTTAAAGGGTTCCGTTGGGATATCCCATGCATCCCGTAATCATGTTATTTGAATTAGACAATATTGATAGGTTTAAGAAATCGAATGTTAATAGATTTGAGATTAGATTAGATTTATAGAATTACTATAGATTGCTTAAAGGGTCTCCGAGGGACGCAGCCCATGAGACAAAGAAAGAAAGAAAAGAGATATAATTACAAGTTAGTTGGTTGTTTGGATTTTGGAAAAATTTTGTTTAGTCTTAATTTAGTTTTGTTTAGTATAATAAAGTTTCGAATTATAAAAGTACAAATAGTTAATCCTTAGAAGCTAATATGAACAACAACTGAATTATCATTATCTACTATGAAAACAAATATTCATATCTCTCTTACTAGTAATGCCACAGCATGATGAGTAAAACTCTCCAACCAAATTCATAGGATTCAAACTTTCTAAACTGATTTCCCGCTTGTCTCGTACAAGAAAATCTGTGGATTCTGAGGTATCCACAAGTGTGTTGTTCAGGTCTGTGTTGGTTTGAATTTTAAGGTCAAGCTCACCTGCTTAACTAAATCCCTTATATTAATGGGGAAATTGCAACCGTCGAATCCTTTTTCGCATTTTAATGGCTTTGGATTCGGCAATGGCCGCTTTTAGCTCATAATCTTCCGCTATGCGGCTGACGTTATCGAGCTCTTTGTCTTCCGGACAACGTTCGGACATCGGTAACAAACACAAATTAAAAGATATAGTACATTACTGAAACTCTTTAAAATTTCTATCATTACAATAATAATAATAATACAAATAATACTTAAAACTTACCTCTTTCCCGCATCTTCCTTTCCATTCTGGATTCTCATATTATTTCCAAGTTGGGCTCACTTTTCTGGTTGCCGTGTCCTTGGGAGCGTCGGAAGTATTTGTTGCACTAAAATAAGTACAAATTCTTTATTGGTTTGCTTTTCTTTCAAATATTAATTTAAAACCAAACAAAAACTCAAACTTACCTTTCAAAAAAGCTCACAGATTTTGTTTGTGGTAGCACAGCATCCCCACCAACTTGTCGTCTTGGAACAATCCAATTTTTTGACAGATTGGACACGGGACATGTAACTGTCTATCCCATTCTACCGCACCCAAGCTGGTTAAGTAAGGTTAAGACGGAGAAGACTTAAGTAAACTAGATGTAGATTTAAATTAGACATGATTTAGACTGGATACTGGACAAAATATTTGGTCTCCTATTTATACTAAATGATAAGCCTTCGGTACTTAAAGCTTATGACCGGGACTTTGTCTAATCTTAAGTTCAAAGGTAATAAATCTTACTGGTTTATGAGACAGCTAATGACTAGGTTCTCTTACAAAGTTGCTTTTTTTCCTAAGTAATTAATAATTGTTATATGCATTGATGGCCAATTCTATATGGGCAGTCGGGTCTGGTGTGCGAGAAGGCCAAACACCATGAGCATAAGTCCGTTTGAATTCCGAAGTCAATGGTTGTTGGGGAAATTTGCACTTCCTGGTCAATTGTGATCTGCATTGGATTTGTGCCTACTGTGTGAGTTGAATGCGTGACTCAGGCTTAAGGCTAATATGGAAATATGGCTGCACGGGCGTGTAAGCACCGCATGGCACACGTAGGCAAGTTCTAGGAACTCGAGTTCACCTTGGGTTTGACTCAAGGAACTCAAGGTTCCAAAACAAAACAACTTATACTTTATATAAATGAAATACCGGGCATGACCTGTGCCCCTTAAGTACAATTAATTATTTGATCAGGGCCTTTACAAGAGACTTATAAGGCCTTAATTACAAGAATAATTAATTAATTTAATAGTGCTAGGGCAGGGTCGACACTGGCGCTATTGGACAGGTCAACCACAGAAAAACTATGAAAATAACAAAAAATGAAGAATCGGGCGTGACTCGTAAACGAAATGGATTTTTAAGAAAAAAATTAAGGCTTACGGACACGGATTTGTAGTGGGAAATCGATTTAGAACTATGTGAAGGGGATGGAAGTGACTCTCGGTCACTTCCGGGTCAATGCCGGTCGTGGCCCGTAAACGAAATAATGAATTACAGGAAATTTAGGTATATTTGGAGCTTAATTTTGGGGGCTTAATTGTTTAGGGAAGCAGAAAGGGAAGGTTAAGTGACTCTCGGTCGAAGCCGGGTCACCACCGGTTGACATGAGGTCATCTTTGCGCTATTTTAGTGGGGTTTTTGAGAATAATGGGCGTGACCAATTTCCCGAGGGTCAATTAGGAAAAAAAATTAGGCCACTTTTTGAAAAGTGCCGGGGGTAGGGCAAGTACGATGGTGAAAGGGAGTTGAAAGGAAGGAGAATTTTGGGCTGACCTTTCGGTGGATTCCTTGGCTGGACCCTTGGCGGCCAATTCAACGATTGTATACTCGCTTTAGACATGTTTGCATGCTTTTTACTCTATTGATGCGTTTTTTAGAAAACAATTTTTCAAACAAATTTTATGCACAATCTGCATCATTTAAATTTTTTTATAGTTATGAAGCTTCAAATGGTTTTATGCACGCTTTCGCCGATTTTTTAAACATTTTCTAACTTTATTAGTCTGTTTTCCGAAAATTTTCGACTCTTGCTGAAAGATTATTCTTCATTTATGAACGATTTTTATGACTTTTTATGCTTTCATTTTATTTTGTATCCTCTTTAACTCCACAATTTTCTAACTTCAATTGAGCTATTTTCAGCTTTTAAAGTTCAATTTTTAACTCTTTAATTTTACATAGGCAAAATCTATATGCCAAATTTGATTTCAACATTTGACCTCACAATAACCTCAAATCAACTTTTAGCTATGCAAAATTAGCTCCGTGATCTTCATTAGCTATTATTTTAACTATTTCGATCAATTAATTAACTCTACCTTGCACAGGGACTTCAATTAAGGGAACAATGCCTCCCTCGGCCTTTAACCCTATGCTAACTCTATCGAATTTTAACTTTAATTTTTTTACACTTAACAGCACTAACTAGCGGCCTAACCTTTGCTCGCGCTTAATTATAGGGAGACGGCCAAGACGCTGCCGCTCTAACTAATTACACATACCCTATACATACTATAAAGCCTTTGACGTTTGACCTCGCCGTCTAGACGGAAACCGTTTCCTTCATTTTTTGTATATTGTTTTCATCGTTCATCTTTGGGCATAACTCACAATTGTTTACAAAGCGTTGACCTCGCCGTGACCCATTGACTTTTTCTTGACCTTTGACTCATCTCTGGTTGCACATGAGGAATCGCATGTCACGTGTCGCCAGTGTAAAAGGGTGACTCCTTTCATAGTTCTTCTTAACCTGCCATGACCTCCAATCAATAAGTAAGGACCTGAAGCAACACAATAACGCCCTGGGGCTGTGGTAGTAAGCAACGGCTTTACTTGTCCCAAATATACGACATAAAATAAGTGAATGAATAAGTGATGACATGGCGACTACGGTGATCTTCAGGTCACGAGCCCTTGACACTCCCGATGGAGTTGTCTTGCATGACGGAATAAAAACTCTATGCTAGTTACTTTTGGCATTGTCAGTTATAGCTCAATTTTTGTTGGTGTTTGTTCCAAAATTGGAAAATTAATTAACTACAAAGTAATAGCGCTACTGTCAATCACATATCGCTTTTTCAAATACAATAGTGATATTATACACTAGACCGTATGGGCTGAAGTCATTCTTCTCAATAGAGCTATAGTCAAAACTCATTTAATTCAGCGCAACTTTAAATCGGATTCCAATGAAAAGTTTTCCTTCGGGATCTGAGAGGTTTCAAGTCCTCCGTTCTCCGTTGTTTGACAAAGTGTTTGACAACGTAAAAGTATAATTTTTCAACCAAAAAACATTTCCGGCACAGGTGTCCTATACCTGCCAACTGTACGTTTTCGTAACTTTTTAGTAACTTTAGTAATAGTATTCATAAGATTTAGCCGTAAATGTTGTAAAAATTCAAGTACAGCAATTGTTTAACATAGCAAATTTACGAAACTTTAGAACAATAATGATAAAATCGAATTTTTGAATGTTTCATTTGAGAAATAACGTTTGAAAACAACTTTCACCTAATTTAAACTAAAGTAAAATATTTTTGGAATTTTTTTAACAATAGGAATTTCTTTGTTAAAAAATAAATGCATCAATTCAGAAACTTAAAGAATACAACTTTGCTTCAAGCAAATCAAAAACGTCTTTACATTACCTTAAAGGATGAGCAATTTCGTTTTTCTTTTAAATAAACTTAACATATTATAAAGTCACTTTACTTTCACTTAAACTATTGTTCTGTTGCATATGATGTTAAATTGATGATTTCAACCTAACTGAAAGAGGTATTCGAATGCACCAGGCTAGAAATTGCTTTGGTTTTGTTCGATTTTCGACATTTTGAGTAGGTTAAGTAATTTTCAAAGGAAGTCGAAGGAGCGGATTTTGTCAAAGTTGATCACTTTGATCACTAAGATATGAAAACTAAGTAATACGTTAACGGGCTCTTTCACCCAAAGGAGAGAGATCCTTTTAATGGTAAGTGGCAAAAAGGGCAGCGATTAGAGAAATGAAATAATTTGTCACCCTATACATTTTCCTGTAAATAGTAGTTTAGTTTAATATGATACCAAACCAATTAGTAGTGATGTAGTGGTAGTTGTAGTGTAGAATTAGTTGTAGTTTGATGCTTTTGAACAATTAGAATTAGGGAAAACTAGAGTTAATGTAATGTTAAGAGAGGTCGACTTGACTGGACAATCCTGGAGAGCTTCTGGAGAGAAGTTGCTGGGAGTCTTCCTTGGAGCCAAGTGATGTCAAGGTCCTCCTCTTCCAGGCTCACTCTTCAAGCATGGCCTCATGCACGCTGTGGAGAGTGGGCTGGAAGGAGGAGGTGGGACGGTCCTGGAGGGAACGATGCGCCGTGGAAGATGAGCTGCAGAAGGTGGCGTCTGTGGCTTATGGCCACGGAAACGTCACATATAAAAGAGGAAAAAAATCCTTTTCAAGCTAAGTCCATTAATTTATTATACCGTTTTTACAACCAGATGTAAGGTTTGGACAGTGACCTCTGTTGTCTAGGCCTTAACTAAATGAATGAAAGGGGGCAATACGAGTCCTTAAATGGGTTTTGGCAAAAAAACTGGGTTTATTGACCCTAAAAACCTAACCTAAAGGCCTCTGGGTATGAAACTTACCTCATGTCAATGGCCTAAATAAGCCCTTAAGGTGCCTAAACCAATACGTAAGGCCTATAGCTGACAAAGGAAAGGGGATGCCTTTAAGGAAAGAGCCACTCCTGGTCCTGCTCGTAGGTACCTGGAATTGGACCTGAAAAACCCCTAATAGAACTCTGATTAGCGTTTGCATTTTTAACCGCAAATGATGTCTTACAGTTCTCAACAGAGTCAATAGTTGAATAGATATATGTATAGAATATAATGTGTTTATTCCAATAGTAATACGCGGGAGATATAGCTAGCATAGTAATTACTTAAATTTTCAGCGTCACAGAGACGCCCCTTGATGCAGTTGTAAAAGTGACGGCAAAGAGCCTCCTTTCAGTCGTCATACATATAAGATAATGTTACATTTTTACAAACTTTCCTTTCGTTTCCTTACAAACAAAAAGATTTTCTTGCAACATAGTGCGACGAAAGTCAATGCTTTTGTTATAAAATTCCAACCATTTTTGTTGTGATTTGAAATTGTGTGTTTTTAGAAAAGAATTATAAGCTCAACTTCTTTTACTTGAAAGCACCAACTCCAAAGTAACTGGAATCATTCCAGAAAGCGGATAAGCACTACCTCGGCTTTTATGCAAAATTCCCGAAACGACTCTGGGGATATTTTATGTTTCTTAATTACCGTAACTTATTTTGACACTTATTTTAAATTTATAGTCTTCAAAACATGCTCTTTGAACTCTATGTATATCCCCTAGACATGCATTGTCCAATCAAATACCGCAGTTTTGAATCTGTCTGGTAAACTTTATGTCATTTTTAATTTATACTATTTTAATCAATTTTTTAATGTCTAAATCTTCAGGTCCTGAAACTGCAGAAAAACTCTTTAAAGGCAATGTATTGTCTTACAATTGTCACAAAACCTGGGTTTCTTCCCTGTTTGCAACCATTACCCACGTTCTGATAAACTGAATTGGCTTAGGCAATGCATCCTTGCAATGGTTAAGGGAAAGCTTAGTTTTCTAAAATCCATGATGTCTTATTTTTTCTCAGCGGAATATAGTTTTCCAAGTATCCAAAATATAGTTTTTTAATATATCATACATTATCAAAATTATACATTAGTACTGGAAAAACCCAATTCACTCATATAAGCAAGCTTGTTTATAATTAGCAGTTCAAACTGTTAATTTTTTGGTAACAGCCCGAATAACTAAATTCACCAAAAATATATTTAACTAATAACGATACACGTTACCATATTCCTTCGTACCACCTTTACAGCAAACTTTAATGAAATAATTTTTTACTTTTTATACATTAGTACTATTTAATGTAGCAATATATTAAATTATTAATATTTAAACTTATCTGAATACGGTTATCAGCTGGAATTGACAGGATGGCTCCAATCACAAATGACGACAGTGAAATGAAGCCGAACCCGATTACTTCCGAGTTGCTCCGATGATGCTCGAGTAATCGCTCACTGGTCATGACGAGATGGACTCGACCGATGACACTGATGACATAAGAGTGACAGTGAAGGGCCCTTGACTACCAATGACAATGACGCGGCGCTTCACTTAAATGCACTTTGAAATGTTTGTTTATTATTCTACATCTGACTGTATTGATTGTATGATTAATTTATATTGCTTAAATTAATCTCAATTAATTAACTAACTGTTTACTGATAAAAATTCTAATGCTTTTGAATAAAAGGTAAAGTCGACACAAGAGAAGGCTCCCTGTCACACTCACTCTCTCTCCTCCATCCCTCTTCGCTTCTCCTCCACCTTTTCTCCTACTTACTCGCTTCGAATTAAACGCTACCTTTGGACGCTGAATTTGAGACACTGAATTTGAGACCCTGAATTCTCGCCTCAACAGTCAGAAATGGAGAATGGAAGAAGAGAAAGAAGACCGCCCCTCCTCCCTGAAGAGTTAGATTAATAATAGCATCAAGCAAAAAAAAATTTCATGGTTGGGAAGTGTTGTGTGCTGTGGCCAAAACAGATTAGCTAATTAACCACTTAGTCCAGCTAGTCTTATCAATTAGCTGTATTAGTCAGTGTATTTTGCCCGTCATATTCACGGCCCATTGATTCGGCAATAAGAAGACTGCAGTATCCACATCCTTGTTAGCCACATTGACTCTTCTTGTTGCTTTCATCTACGAGGGACACTTAACATAGTTTAAACTACTAATGACAAGCTAATTTTGACTTATGAATTATGGGCACTACTAGACGCTATAAATGACGCGACCTTGACTTGTCATTTCCTACCCCGTCTGCAGAGTCACTTAAGGAGCCTCCTAGGGGTTTGATTGTGCACAGGTCCAAGGATAGTGCTCGTTGTAGGAAGGTGGTAGGTATGGGGTGTGTATGAGGACGCCTAGTGACGCCCATTAGAAGGAAGGGCCTGATGACCCGGAAGGAAGTCTGCCACGGGACAAGGCCCCTTTTAATACTCATCATTATCTGTTGAAAGTAACCTTTAAATTCTAATACATAAATAATTAGATTAGGCATTTAGGTTAAGAATCTGTCGACTCTTAACATTTCTTCTCTTCTATTCTTTCATACTGTCCTTCTAAGGATCTATAAATATAAAATGAATTGGCTCAATAAATTAGAGTGTTGACTTACGATTGGAGGAAGTGATCCCAATTTATTCTAACATTATCATCAATAGGTTTGGCGTACCTTAAGATATTGTTTTTACTGTTGGAGCTCAGAGCTGGAGAGTCGTCGCTGTAGGATTGTAAAAAGCAGACTGTTGGAGTAAATATAGAGAGAGAGAAAGAGACTTTCTAGGGTTCAGAGAGAGAGAGACTATTTTAGATCTTAACGTTAGAGATTGCACACACGATTACTGGCCAACTTAACACTAAATGCGGAACCATTTTATACTAGAAGATTGGAGTAAGAGAGTCATTGGCAAGAGGTCATTGCCTAGAATTATGGCCCGCTGTCATCGTAAGGGTGACGAGTTTAGTAATTGCTGAATTGCAATTTTCCCTTACTTTACATGTTAAGACGTAAATGAGGAAGGAACGCTAACCTAAATTTGCAACTTCGTTGCGCTAACTTTTGCTACTCTTCCTTCTCCATTGCATAAGGTTGGTGATGAATTGGGCGATGACGAAGAGTCCCTCTCAGTATAAAGGAAATGGTACATTATCGGCGGGTGGAAAATTTTGGGGATCAGTTCTTTTATATTTAAAGTATTGGCTTTGAGTTGTTATAAAAAGACCGGGGTACTACATACAATTTTATTTGCGGTACGGTGTCATGGTTAAAATCCATATTTCTCATTATCGAATTATGTGTTATTTTTACCTTTTACACAAAGACGGAATTGTCAAAAAAAGTGTTTTTTCCCAATTATTCATTCAAATCACAATTAACGGAAGAGGGTAAACTACACTCGTATTTATTCAAATCTTCTTAAATTTTAAATAATGAATTCACGCAATAGAACCTAGAAAAATTTTCACAAGTGAAAGAACTGCCCTAACGTTGAACTTCTAAAACAGAGATAAAACCTTTATCCTCATGACTCTACGTATCTGTATAACCATTACCTAAACTCAATTAAGCATATTTAATAAATTACATTTCACGCCATTTATTAAAACTGATTTTAGTGGAACAGCTTGAAAGTTGTGCCATTTCATTGGTGTTCATTTGGTTATAAATAAAACTTTCAGTAAAATCGTGGTATGTTTTGGATACAAAATTTGTGATTAAAAGTGTAATAATTCATAATGAATTTACTTTTAGTCTTTTTTTTAATTGCTGGTATATTAACACCAATTGCTATATTGCTGGGATGTTTAGCAGTGATAAGAAAAAAATTATAACTTATCAGTACCAAAAAAAATAAACACTATAAATTCAAAGCATATATTAGTTCTAATAATGTTGTTTTTGATGTTTCCATTTATTTAATTTTAGTTATTCTTTAGTTAAGAGTAGATTAGGCATATTAACGCTAAATGCAACATTTTAATAAAACACTAAGCAAATTTTATACATGCAATATTTTGTACTAAACTGCTATAACATTGAGATATTTGGGATAAATTGATGCGGAAGAAAATATACCTAAAGCTTGGTCAATTGCTGAGCAGGTATATAGTATATTGTAAAAAATTGAATATAGATTTGGTCATGTGCAACAAGCAAAGAAAAATTTATTGACTGTACGCTACATGCATTGAATAGACATAGGAGTTAGATTCATTATACTAATCATAATGTTTATATAGTATTCATAAGAACTAATAATAAAAAATAGTAGTAAAAACCAAACGTAATAATAAATTAACAATTATTTATATTCTTATATGTTAAATAAGTCTGTTTGGGATGCAGCCCATGTGCCTCCGACTAATAGATATAATATAGCGCATACCCTCGTTATGTAGGCGCAATTACAATAAAACGCCAATTTGTAGACTCACAGGAATAAAGCTATGTCATTGCAAGTAGTCAAGTTCCCGGATCGGCTTTTTCTTATAATTAATTTTGATTCTGTATGTCTGTTTGAATCTCTGTTCATTATGTACAAACATATTTATTATGAGAATTATCCAACTTTAGATTCCCATTTTTTTTTGTAAATAAAATAAACGGACCATTTTGTATTTATTTTTAGGTTCTTCGGCTGAATTCTGTGCGAATTTAGCTACAAAAACATTTTTACAAACAGGACACAGTCTCTTGGGCACAAATCACATTGAAAAACCTTCAATTATTTTGCTGTTCAGTTCGATTTTCATTTCAAGGAATATAATTTTTGACTAAGAAATCATGACATTGCTCCTAACTATTTTGCAAAATCTGAAACTTGACATTATACCGCTACCCATGAAGTGTCATGTGACTTTCTCTCCAATCCTGTGTAACTTTGAAATTGGCGCCAGTTTGGAAACCGAAGTTGAACTGAAGCGAAATTCAAAGCAATGCCAGTGTGAGCCGTTGGCGAAAAAACTTTTGGACTTATTTTATGGTTTTATAGTAATAAATCAAATAAAATGTTCTACACACTGCGTAAATATACAGAGAGAACGCTTAAGTTACATATTCAGTCACCTATAAGTTGTAACATTGTTGAAACTTTGAGAAAGACTAGAATATATGACTGGATGCCATTGGCAAACGGTAAACAATGACCACTTCATCAAATGTAAGCTTATTTACTATGCACAAAAAAAACAAGAACAAGATAATATGATGAAATGATTCAATTTTAATTCCGTTTGATTTGATTTGAATTTGTCTTACAATAAAGTCTTCTTCAATGAATAAAGATTTCCAAATGGGTTCAATAAATTTTGGTAATTTATGATTATATTCCTCATTATTATTTTTAAGTTGAAGTTAGATATTTATTTTTCACCACCCAATGCACGGGTTTGATATTGAAGGTTGAACCCACTTTTTACGTTTGAAAAATCTGATGCAAAGACAACTAGCGCTTGATCGGTTAAATCGTTGAATGTGGCATTCCCAGTTCCTGCACAAATCCTGTCAAATCAAAGACATTTAAACAATTAAACATTTGAATATGTGAGGCCAATTCTTTTCACTATTTAAATTATAGTGGCATTGAAATGCTTCTAAATATTTATTATTGAATATTATTATTATTGATTTGCCAAACCATATATCGTCTCATTAAATATTCCGAAGCCATATTGTTTTATACAATTGAACTCCGATTTATTGTGATACTTACTCAGCTTTATGTTCCCATGAGCCGTTTATATAATTAAAAATATCCACTCTGTCATAGCAACCAGCTTCTAATCCATTCTCTATGAACTGAATTTTCAAGCAGTTATTCCCCGAGCAGTTTGGTTCATATGAGGGCGGTGCGACAACAAACATAGAAATTTCATTGTTGTCATAGTTATCTCCACCTGAAGGGTGTGTCCATCCTCCATTTTCTCTTGCTTGAATACTATAAACACTTTGTGGGGATACGATTGTTTCAGAGTTAGATGCTTTTGATACGTTTAAACCCATTTGTATATTGTAAATTGGTACGGTTGAAAATGTAATCACTGCTGCTGAGCCTGGGAGGGTAAGTTCTTCTGTATCCAAATGACCTCCCCTGAAACATTAGAATATAACATTTTTGTTTTTACATATTTCATAATTCAATTAGGTAAATATTTCATTTTTATTTATATCACTTTATAAAAGTATCGTAAAGTAACTTAAATACACAAGGAAGGTATTATGTCTCCATTGTTTGTACTTTAGTAATTTTTGTACTCTAACTTAGTTAGTTTGTATTTACTTACATTTTTCTTGAGTGGAGAATTGTCTTGTATGGTAACTCATGATTTACTTCAACTGTTGCAACGGTTACTTTGGTAAATTCTGTATAGTGGTTACCATCCAATGCAAATTTTATATGTCCTGCTCCTTCTATACGTACAATCCACGAACAAATTGCCCAGCGACCAAAAGTATTGGTTTCAAGGAAAGTAATCCTTCCCGATTCAGTTATATCGAGTATTTCTCCGCATGGTGTTCCTTTATAAAATAATTTTTATAAACTATTTTTATATAATTTTTGTATAATTTTTAAACCTAACCTAAAGACATTTTTTTAATACTTATTTTTGTGTTGTTTTAAAATTATTAAGATTCTCATTTTAGGCCCAATCATTTTAACTGCTAAATACAACAACTTTCGAATTAATTGGTGAATTTAATAAAACAATTTCAACATCATATAGCATAAAAATAATTGAAAGGAAACATTGGCCATGAATTCAAAATTTTGAAAGTAAATATCCGTTGCTAATTTTGATACGTGTAAAGCTACAATATAGCTGGAAAATATATTAGTTTCAAAGTATGTTAAATTCGGTAATGAGCCTTTGCAGAAAGCATGATTTTAATTAAGTGTATTAAGTAATTAAGTACTTAAGTATGAAACAGAATATAAGGAAATTGAAAAAAAAATTAAACAAATACCTACCAATATTCTCTCGGTTTGTACCAACAATAATTCCCGGTGCGGCAATTGTGGGATACGCGACTTGAATGAAACAAACAAAAAATACTAAAAATCTTACTGCCATTGCTGTATTGTTAGATTTTACTTTCTTGTGGTCTTGGAATGCTAGCAAAAAATAAATTTCAGAAATATTTATACAAGCGGGCCATAAAACTCTTGAATTCTGATGTTTCAGTACTTCAAAAAGTAAGTGTTACCAGTGAGATAAATGTGATTGACCTTTCTCCTGTCAATTTAATCATCGTAAAATCAAATTAATTATTAAAATTAAGTAAACATTGGTAAAATTAAAATAGAAGTGGATCACAATGATTGATTCCGGACTTGGGCACGCGGCTTGATTCAGATTAAAATTTCATAGAGATTAGAATTTAATTGATGAGGTAATTTTCAAATTTAAATGTGCAAGTTGTCAACTACGGAATTTTTTAACTTGAAATTAGTAGGAATGGTATTCAAAAAGTTTTGTGACATAATGTCGAATTTGATTTGAAACAGTAGTCTAATATTTCTAACAAGCAAGATTTCCTGTAACAAATTTAGTATGATGTTATATTATGTTCATATACCTACTCCAACAACTTTGCGCAGCTATTGTGTCATAGAAGCTGTCAAAGTACGTACTCGAGTACCTTTGTCACGAACACTCAAGATTTCATTCTAGAGCTGAGTAGCATGCTACTTTGTAATTAAAGTACTTCATGTGACTCATTGTTAAAGAATTCTGACGGTCACGTATCAACAACAAATTCTAAATATAATATGATGAAATCACTGCAATAATTTCATTTGAACACGCCCACCTTAACTTCCATTATTCAATATATTAGCAACAAGGTTCTGTAATACGTCAATGAAACTATCTAACACACTGCAAAATTTGTTCTTTGTACACACTACTAACTCGTATTGTATTAATGAAAAATTATGTCAATGGAAAAACTAGTTTCGAATCAACCTGAAATTCACTTCTTTTAAATAATTGGCGGGCAAATATAGGGGTATAACACATATGGCTTATATATGAGCACAAAATAATGATTTTTTTTACATAATCAGTCAAATTCTCACATTACAACTTACTACTATTACTTAGTTCAGGTTGACTCAATATATGCTCTGCCGTAGAAAGCTACGTATATGATTTTTACCAAATTTTTTTATTGAAATTGTCATTACAAATCGCTGAGTAATGTTAAATATCAAAATGTTAATATTGATTGCTATGCTAACTTGCATGTTCCTTAAAGTTCAATTATCATATATTCATATATAAAAAGTTCTAGGCGGAAGATCGCTTGAATGCTTGAAATGTTTTTGGCCAAATGAATTTGACTATTCTTGGCATAAGCAAAGTGTCTCTTGCTGGACAATACTTATTAGATTAATCTAATAGATTACTTCGACATTTAATTTTTTCCCAGCATTCTTTCAATGTAACGTGATCCCAAACTTAGAAATTCAGACAAAGAGAATGAAAAATAATTAATTTTCCTGAGCTAGCTTTTTTGATAACTGAACTTTCGATACTTAACAGAATCGAATGTATGGGAATCTATTACAAGTTTTTGGTAAAACAACACAACAACTTTTTTTTGCAAACACTATTAATCCAACACTGAAGTTTATTTACAATAAATCAATTAGCATAATGTAACAATTGTGCTTGTACAATTCCTTAACTTCTAGAATAAACGCTTTAAGCTTAAGACCGACCTTGTATATATATTGCCTCCAATTTCAATAAAAAATACAATTAGTTCCATAAATAATAAAATAACTGCAACTAAGAAAACAGTGCCAAGACCATTGGCCAAAGCAATTCGTTTTTCACTTCCGGTTTGATGTTGCAATGAATATGGTATCAAACTTATTGTACTATATTGCAACCTCTCAAGTTTTTCCATAAATCTAATATTCCAAACTCGTTAAAATATTCGACGGTTTTCTGAAATTCCATCAATAAACGTATAAAGCGTACTCTGTTGAAGGTATTCCAAAATATTTTGTTTCAGCAAGCTTTAAATTTTGAATTTCAAGTGTCCGTATTAAGCTGGATATAAAACAACCTTCTGGTTGTAGTTGCCAAATATTTTGTAATAATTTCTTCCATCAAATGTACCCATGTATAATTATGCTCTTCAAAATATAATGCGTCCAAATTAAACTTATGTGTTAGTTCAGCCTTTTCAAAGATATTGTAATGCACGTCCCGTGCATATGATTTGCATATGATAACATCATACTACCAATCAGATTTTTATTAAATTTGGATGAGTTTACTAAAAGTCTCAAGATTCATGTTTTGTAAGGATGAGGGGGGAGCGTGCCCTTGCGTGTCACCAATCGTAACACAAATTTTAGTTTATGTGGTCATCTTCCGTTACATTTCAACATAAAATTTTACCAAGCTGATTAACATTGACATTTCAGTCAAGATTATTACGATACCATGAGAGAGATGCAGATGTATCTGTATCTACTTATAGCATGACGACGAGTTCTCTTTTAGGCATATGCATAAATCACAATAATATAATAATAATAATGCTTCGTTGCCAAAATTAGGAAGACATTTAATATTAAATTCCTTCAATAGTTTTTAGTAAAAGGCCTTATGGAATATATTTTGTTCCTATGTCCCATAAGGTTATATGCCTAACAATAAGTACAGGATACTTTTTCATTCTACACTTACTTTCCTTTATAATTATGTTAGACCCGCCTCCAAATTCAGCCAATCTCTATGGTAGTATGATACCTTAGATTTCTAAAGACTATTCCTATAGCAGCTAGAACAGCGCAAGGCTTTCAATTTTTAAATTTAATTCTAAAAACCAAAATTTGCTTTCAGTTTTGTCCTTTGAGTAAATGACTAGCATCTGACCAATTATGTGCCCTTATCATAATAGTTTGGCAAATGAAAATGGTTAGATAAGGTTACCCAGTAGTCTCGAGATAATTCAGAAGACTATCCTCATTTGCATTCGTGCATGCTATTGTGTTCTACTGACCGTATACATACTATATCACATAGATATATATAAATATATATATACCTATATACCATATATTCTACCCACTCCTTTTTTGACCAGCGGCTAAGCGGCAAATCCAAAATAACAGCTACTTTACCAATGACTTCAGATGTAACCGTCTTTTTGCGGTACCTGAAGTTAATTTAAGAGCTAATTATATGAATTTTTACAATTAGAGAAATCATGCCGTTACGATGTGGTAAAGACGTGGATATATTTTATTCGGATAACTTATCCACCCATGTTGAATCATAGTAGTTATCAACAATGTTGGCACCAACCAGATCACAACATGGTAGTTGAACTGTTCGGTATAGAATGAGCCTTCTTGTAAGATATCTGCAAGTTAGGCATTGGCCTGTCACCAGGCATCACGACAAGGAGAACAATGTGCAGTTTGTAGTACATAGCCCACTTATCCAATTTAATTTGTTTCCGAATGATTTGAAATCCAATTGTGCACTTGTGGGATGATTTCTGCATTACCTTGAAGGCCGTTTTTATTGATGATTCTTCTTCGGAAATGTGCATGCCGTTCTTAACGCACTTCAAGCTTTCGAAGGCCGCGTCAACTTTAGTTTCACCATCCAATGGCCCAGTTTCGTAACGCATGTGCAAACTAACGCAAGTCTGGGTCCTATTTTCTGCCAGGAACTGAGCCTAATAAAATAAGACAACATAACTTATATTGCTAAATTAATTTATTTCAGCAATTTTAAAGTCAATGAAATTAGACTGTGTTAATACGTAACAAATCTGCAAAGTAAATGGTGAATTGCGACATTTCCCGTATAATATATTCACTTTCCAGGGGTGCATATAAAGTGGAAATTGTATAAAAATTTTAAAAATTGTAACGTCAATAAATTTAAAAACTTGTTCATTACTGGCAAAACCAAAATCACGCGGGAGATTAGCCAAGTTGATATGATTTGTTCAGAAAAAATATGTAACGAGCTATTCTAAAGTTATAAATTTCCACAATGTTTGGAAAATGACACAATTCTGCTTCAAAACTATTGTATCCCATCTTAAGAACCGGATTAAACATCGATGATTAATTTAAAAAAAAATGTAAGCAAAAATAGTATTTGAATGATTAAAGGCTTTATAGCCGAACTCACAGTATCGCCAATTTCTAAATGTCCCGTGTCTCCACGTGACACCGAAAGTTTTTCTAAAATGTTGAAAGTAATTGAATCTTCAGAATGGTTGAATGCATCACGCATAGTTACATCTTCACTCCACATTTGCTGTTTGTCTCTGCTGTAGTTGCTAGCTTCGTTCACCCTGTCAGCCATTGAATTACTGTCAGCAATGTCCAAAGCATTTTCTACAATTGGCTTTCCAATTTTGTCCTTAGCTAGAATTCCATCCTCAGTTAGAGCTTGTGTTGTTTGTTGAACAGGTTGCTGCAGCACAAGGCGTAATTTGTACGGAGCCAATTGTTCAGTAGAATCAGCAATTGTGTCATTGCAAGGCGAAAATAGGATGCCAACGGTAAAGGGCAGAGGAGGTGGTCCAGAAGTCTAAAATCGAATCATAAATTAGGAGCTCAATATAAGCAGATATCTAAGCAGGGCATTGTCAGGGATAAATTTGTCTATAAAACTTTTGAAACATTTTTATAAAATTTCAGGTGCAAAAATCAGTTAAATTTATTGATTTTGCACACCTCTGTTGGTTGATAGTGTAGCGGTTCTAGGCCCGGGTACGGTTCATAATAAAAACATAACAATCACAAAGCATAATAAAGAATTGCATGATTTGATTCTGAAGATTTTAGACTTAGCATCCCAACGCCTTACATTTATATATTTAGATTTAGAAGACATACTTGCCGTTGAAAATATTTTCCAACTGACCGAATCTTTAAATAGATAACTTTTTCGAAATTAACATTGCTACAATCTTGCTTTTCAAGGTTAACTCAAAATTGTTTAAAAAAAATGAATAAAATTTTGCAGTGTACCGTTTGTTGATCTGCAGGAATTTTAACTCCATCTTTGTAAATCAATTTCAACAATTCGAAAGCCAATTTTGCGCTCGGTTGTACGTTAATGTTTGCTTCAAAAACATAACATCCAATGCCTCCCAATGAATATTTGCTTTCTGCCACTGCTTGAGCCTAAGGAAAACTCTTCTATTAGGGCTTCCACGTTTACGTAACATTTGCTATCAACATAAACATCCCTTGTTTCGTACAACCTATTGTTCAACTTTTGTTTTTACCGAGGTTATTAGTGATTTGTTTGTTTTAAGGAAAATGAGATGCAACACAACCCCTTTACGGAGATATTTAGTACATATTATATCCTATCAACTTAGATATAATAATATTGTAATATAATATATAATAATATAATGTATATATATATAATAAATAATAATATATATATAATATATAATATTATATAATATAACAACATTTTGGCCTAATGGGCAAAACAAGCTCGTACCTCATGTCCCATCTTAAATTTCTCCACTGATTCATTGAAGTGGCTTGCAAGGGCTCCTAGGATTCGAATTTCTAAAATGTGTGCATTCATGTCAGTGTCAGTAATCGGCAAGGGTTGGGTTTGCATACAGTATTTTCTTGGGTTTCCTGTTTCTGTAAAAGTAGAAAATAGAAATTTTGCATCAAATTTAATCCATATTAGATCACAATTACACACACTAGACGGCATCAAGAAATCGGAAACTGTACTTTTAGTGCGGGTCATTTTTTACATCGGCCTCTTTAGTAAATTGCAAGATCTACTACTTATTGTATTATTAGTTTGAGGCAAAAATTTTAATTATTCGAGAGTTGCTCAGGAACACTTTCATTTTTCTTACCTAGCAACCGACTAAAAAACTACTACAACTATTACTTTAGTACAAAATTTTAATTAGTAGTTAAACTAATTAAGTGAGATGTATGAAACAATGGAAGTAAGTTACGTGGCTCAGGCAATAAAATAAAGTTTCTATTGCATATAAACAAACATAATTACATTTTCACAACATCAACATAAATTGCGTAGTATCAGAAAATTGAATACAGTAAACAAAATATTAGGTTAAAAAAGCTTACTCACCTATTGTAAAGGCAAATATAAAAAATGCACTTTTAGAACTTTAGAACCAATGCAAGCACCTCCAAGTCCAGTAATCTTCTTAGCTTGGACCTATAATACATAATTGAAAATTATTTTGGACAGAATGGTCAAGGGTTGCTGTTTGATACTTGTTGAAAACCTAATAATATTTCAAAATCGACCCAATTATTCAAATTAACAAGTGTAAATTTCCTAAAATGGTTGTAAATCACTATATTAGCGATATTATTGTACATGTACTTCTGGTTACTTCAGATACGGTTTGCATGATGAAATGTCGCACCATTCAAGAATTGTTTTTTCTGTTGTTTTTTCTGCATTTACTTTCCCATGACAATAAAATTATTTTACGTATTCTAACTTTGAGAATTTGTTTCCTATTTATCCCAGCACATAACCGCATCGTATAGACATTGTTGTGTACTAATACGACTTACATTACTCTTTGATATTGAATTATGAACATTGAAATCTTACTGATTTTATGAAGAGTTCATTTTCTTTGATAAATTTCAGAATACTTTCGTTGTCGAAGGGGCCAAAACGTTTTGGTAATTCAAGCAATTTTGCATTGCGCTGTGATGCGTCGTTGTGCAAAATTTGTTGTTTTGTTTTTAAGCACGTATCAAAATTGAATTTGCGTAGTAATTCGTCTGCAATTTCCTTTGTCCGTTCTGCACACTGAAATAAATAGGTTCCACGTTAATACCGAAAAAACCAAAACAGAAAACGGCCGTAAGTTTACTGTAAAATCAGTTTATAAGTACTGATACTTAGAAAACAAGCCTGTCTTAAAACGCAGCTTATTTTTCTAGTACACATCGTCCCTCATTTCGATTTTATGGAAATTTAAGTTTTCCCAATAAAATTGTCTTAAAATGCCCATTTGGGGAAACTAGAAGGTTCGGGAAGTGTGGTTGTGCTTTAGTGCATTTTTGCACGTCTAATTTACGCATGGGTTTGTTAGGGAACATAGGCGCTGAACGCCAAAAAATACGGCTATAAAAATTACATTCATTAAGTGTAGTAGTTCAACATTTTCCCGAGGGCTAGCAAAATGTCACTTTTATTGTTTACCTATATCAAAATAACTTAACTCAAATGAAAATGCCATATAGAAAAGATACCACGTTAAAAGTATCACCCAAATGATAGAGCTGAGTAGCGGAGTAGCGTTATCTACTCAGCTGTCTGGTTGCCTTAAACATGAATATAATTTATGTAAATTATTTGAAAACATGCGTAAAATATAATGTAATTAATTATGCAACATAAAAAATAATCAACCGTAATATCCAATCAAAGTAATATAATTATTAGTCATATTTAAACTTCGGTTAAACCACCAAGCCTAAGTCCAACAAGCTAAGATATACATATAATAAATGTCATAAATAATCAATAATCATGTCAATAAATATCAAAATGTATTAAACTCCTTGTGTTTCTCCTGGCTGCCGTTTTCGTTAACGTAGTCGTTTGCTTGTTAACATTTTAACTCGATTGAAATTAACTAACTTTTTTTGGATGCTCTTTGACATTCGCCTATAGGCCTGGTCAATGTAAGCGTGTGCTAGTGAGTGGGAAGGGAGTTTTCGGCCTGGTTGAGTTGACTGGGAAGTTCCAAGGTTTGAAGCTAATGGGGTTTCTGCTGGACAATGAACGTGGGGTTGACCACCGAGGAGCCTCTTGCTTAGGCAAAGGCTGAGCACCGCTTTACGCATACAGACCCATGTTCAGCCCCCACAACCACAACTTTGCAGGCCTGAACTCACCACTACTAAACCACCACTTTTTTACTGTGCTGACTGTGCTGGTGCCAGGATTAGATCTCGGCACCTACCCAAGTTAGGACACGGGTCCTAACCACCCGGACTACGGGCCTTGGGCATGAAATTATCTAATTAATTTATCACTTGCTGCCATAGTAACAGTATTTTTAAACAAGTTCAACACTTTCAATGTTAACCATTATATGTATCTTTGACTGCTAAGACACTAATGTAAGTGCCTACAACTGTCGGTGTTCGCTTGCTTTAGTAATTTGGCATTAACATAATACAGAAGTGTAAAAATTCCGCGCACACACACACTAATATTATTGTTAACATTAGATCCTCACATAATTTTAACCAAAATATATTCCTACTTCAATAAAATATTATTTTCAAGTTGATGATTAGCTGTGTTAAAGGTATTTTAAATAAAAAAAACATAAATAATAATTAAAAAGCAATCGTACCAATGAGTTGTTTCTTTCGTCAAGTTCAATTGGTATGAATTCGTTAAAGACGCTAAGAAGCCCATTAACTGCAGGGATGACCAAAGTATCTTGCAAACTAAGTGCTGCTCCTGAAACGTAGACTTCTAAAGAGCATGCTAAGATGGTAAGCACAAATCTTAAGCAAAATGTTTGCATTGCTTTGTTAGACGACTATTAGGTTCAAGTTAGATGTTTTGCTGGATCTTCTTCCTAGCCTTGTAGTTCTACACTGAAGTCATCATTACGGTGCGCAGATTTTTTGTAAGTAAATTGCATCTACGTCTTCAGTGTACACGCCATCAGTTTTTAGAAATGTGAAATTCTGCAAAACTACGTTTAAGAGATAGGGGAATTGCAAGTAAAAAAGACTAGCTGGGAAGAGGTTGACGCAAATGAGCCGCCTGGAGCTCTTACGTACACAATTAGGGCGTTAGAATTATTTTACTGTTGTTGAAGGCTTGGATTAACACTAGGGCTAGAATTTTAGGATAGTATGCTAAGTTTAAGGTAAAAGTAAGCGAAGACAGCCCACTAACGCAATCTAGACAATGTTTTTAAATTAATTTAACATTAAAAAAAAAAAACAAGTACATGCATCGGTCTTGTATTACTTTGTATTGCTAATACTCAGCTACTATTATGTTTAGTATAAAGCTAATACCATAGTACAGAGATTGCTTTTAGTGATTGTGATGTCCATTTTAGTAACATGATTTTGAAAACTAATTTTTTAAGAACTGACAATCAAATAAATAATGAAAGCACATTTATCGGTGTTTTGGTTTGCTTAAAATAAACATAAATTAATAAAATAGTTTATAGTACACAAGCTCTGTCTCAGATTTTGCAGTTTTCTTGCTCTGGCACTGGCACTTCGAGTTTTCAGCGGAAAATTAACATAGTGGAAATAGCTGTGTAGAGAGCCAGAAAAGATAAACCAGGTTTCGAACTTGCGACACACACTTTGCTCTTCTACATTTTTACCATTTCTCTATCGAAGCAACTTGGAAATGCATGTTTAAAAATTTATATATTTCATGAAAATGACCGATTAGCCATGGCTACCCTAACCTGACACAATACTCGCTAATGGCGGTTGGCCAATGCAGATCAAGTACCGATCGCTCATGCTAGGCCCAAGATTGTATTCCCATTTCCTATTATAGAAGAACTTTCCACTACTATTTGCTTTACAAGATATTTAAAAGGTGGCGTTTGATATTGAAAAGTGATTTAACGCCACATGATATAAGTGTTATAGATAAAAGGTGGCGTTTGATATTGAAAAGTGATTTAAAGCCACACGATACAAGTGTTATAGATAAAAGGGTGGCGTTTGAGATTGAAAAGTGATTTAAAGCCACACAATAAAAGTGTTATAAACAAAAGGTGGCGTTTGATACTGAAAGGTGGTTAAAGCCACGCCCTATAAGTGTTATAGCTAAAAGGTGGCGTTTGATATTAAAATAAGGTTATTACTACACAATATAATATATAATATGTTGGAGTGTGCAAACCTAACCTATAACTCTGAGGCTTTATGCAGAATTTTATAAGTAGTTTAATGAGTTTGACAGCAAAGACACCGGCCACTTGAATTTGGATTAATTAGAAAAACTTACGATTAAGGCGAATTTGCAGCTACGGTACGAATTTTATTTTATTTTCTAAACTAAATGCCTTTATCACGCAACCATGGAGGCATTGAAAGTGAAACCTACAAACCGCAAAACCTAAGGGGGGGGGGGGTTGGGGATGGGGCTGGCTACCCCCCTCAGGGTCACTTCTTTCGAAATTTTTTCTTCAAATTTCTTTGTTCATTTCGATACGTCTACCGCCTTCCGCCATGTCACAACCTCATTATCTGCCATTGAGTTTTCTTATATTTTAAAATGACGTTTTTTGATGCAAAAAAGTAAGTCACGGCAAAGGAATTTGATTTTACAGCAATTGAACGAGATAGACAAAAGATTCACGAATCTTATAGAACCGTTTCAAATGAGATTTTGCTAAATCCATTTACAAGAGTAAGCAGAGGCCCACAATAAAAATCGATTTGATTCCTAATGGATAGGTTCTTTTGCACTGCAATTGAATTGCAATCAACGCAACCACAATTGTAGTAAAATGAACAATACTGAAAGTGCTATATTGTAGTCCAATCAATTTAATAGGGCTGGATTGGACCTTACGTTACGCAATGTTATTTTCCTATAAGAAGGTTTGGTTTTTAGAGTTTTGCGCAGCAGAGAACCCTGTTCTTCTGGTTGCTCCGGGTCTCTGAATTTTTCTTTCCGTAACCGTACGCTCCAATTCAACTGCTGAGATTGCTGAAAAGCGACTACACCTACATAACATTGTGTCAAATTATTGTTAAACCTAAAATATAGGTCCTGTTAAGAGGAAATTTGATTCTGGTTAGCGTTATGTTGGTTTTTATGTGTGAGTATCAGCAGGTTCTAAAGTATTTCTCTTATTAGTAGCGGAAGCGAAGCTGAAAGCTACTTATGTTTTTGTTCTGTCTGTCCGTCCATCCGTCCGTCAGAGTCACACTTGTATCTCAGGAACCACTGAACATAATCTCAAATCTGTTTTCAGAGATGTGTTCCTAAGGTTCCGGCGCAGTTTAAGTTTGCTTTTGTTTGACGGGAAGTGACCCCCTTGGGGGTCAAAGGTCAAGGGATATCATTCTATGACAACATGAAAAATGACCCCTACAAAAGTTGTTCCTCTTATAAAGAAGTGTAACACTTGTACAGGACACTTTTCTGTGTGACCCCCAAATGACCCCCAAACTGACCCCTTGATCTCAGAATGACCTTTCAAGGTCAAACTCTAATTTTGCATGAAACAAAAAGTTATGATGGTCCCGATGGTCATTGAGCCACTCTTCACCCGGAAGTGACCCCTTGATCTCAAAATGATCTTTCAAACTCTAGTTTTGCACGAAGCAAAACGATATGAAGGTCCAGATGATCATACAGAAAGTTCCATTTCCATTAATTCCATTTCCGAACGTTAATTCGTATTTATTTTAACTTTAACTACAATTAACTACTAAACATTATGTTTGAGCTAAAAAAAATCGCTTTTAACAAAATATAACACCCACATTCAATTGTTAGTTATTCTATGGGGTCTTAAAAAAATCCTAAACACTGGTGAAAACAATTTACCAGTGATTTTTTTTCTAATTCTAAATCACAATTGACTTAGGAATTGCTGTGCGCTATTGAAATATTTTTGCTGTTTTAAGCCTAATCTAAAAGAATTATTTCAATTTCTGTATTTAATTATTTTGTCCAGTAATATAGTTATAAGATAAAGCCTTCAAAAAATATTTCTAAATCGTGCAACTCTTGCATTCTTTTGTTGCAACTACAATGTGCTTTTACCCGCATTTTTACTTAATACACAAGCTAGTGGCATTGAATTTTTTTTGAATATACTTCAACACTATTGAATCAAACTGTAATTCACTTTTGTTTATGGAATGCATGTATTCAGACCGAGCTTTGACTCAGTTGTCATATATACTTCGTTTTAAATTTTGAAATTAACGATTTAGTTGGTCATGTTATTGTAAACAGGCGTAATTATGGCGGGTTGGGACCTTAACATCCAAGGGAATTTATTCATTGTAGATTAAATTAAACTAGGTTTTGAAGAACAACTCGACTTATGCTTGTAATTTTTTACTTCTGAATTCCCTGAAATTCAACACACACTTGGACATTACTGAAATGCAAATATCATTGACAAAAACTAGAAGTGATAGTACAATGCAAGCACAATACATACAGTAGAGCGATAAAACTAAATTTGATCTCATTCCCAAGACTAAGCTCACACTAATACTATTTTGGACCTTAAGAATGTTTAATTTTAAATTAAGTCTGGTATTGGTTGTGTCGCTATGGAAAATTCCAGAATGTATAGTAGACCCAAATCTTCCATGCATAAGGTCACCTTGGTCCCAGGTCATTGAAGGGCCAATTGTCAGAAGGCTTGGAATGCTTAGAAAGACATCTTGACCTTTATACACGTCCTTACTTCCTCCTTCCAAGGCACGTAGCCACACTGCGTCAATTTCTTGCACAGAATCGAGAAGAATTGTATTGTTACATTTTGCTAGTTGGCTTTCCGCAGTGAAGTTAGCCGAATCCGGAACAAAAATACTATCAAAAACTTTGTCGGTTAACTTCATGGTTTTATTATTTTTTGTGTTCAAACCACGTAGAAATAAGTACAACTCAGTACCAGTTAGCCGGAATAATTCATTTTTTGCATGAAGATGTGTCCACTTCGATCGCGATCCTCCGGGATAGTAAATGTAGCGTTGACTAGAAGGAATACTGAAATAATTGTTCAATCCGGCTTGATTCATTTGCAACAATGTGGTAAAATTTAGTTGCATCGCTTCTTCAACAGTTTTCAAATATTTTCCAGGCATAGGAGAAGTCATGTCACATGTTAGTTTTCCCTTGTATGAATTGATATCACAAGACTAGCTAAGAGCAGTGCACCAGAGAAATATGTTAATTTAATGGTATCTCTGTATGTAAAAGATATTAGCCCTTGCTCCAGTAAGATAGCAACTACATTAAAAAATATTGATACCCCTACTTTTACAACTTTGGATAAAATTTGTGCCAAAATTTTAATAGCAACGTAACTGCACAAAGCGGTTACCCAGAAATTAGTAGAGAAAACTTGTACCAATTGCAGCACGTTGAGATATTTTGGTACTTTGTGACAAGTAATAAAATTGTGATGAATACTGTTTATTACAAAGAAAGATTGAATCCCGACTAACTTGTTGGTATTGCTATAGTATTGAGTTGCGACATAAATTGTTGAAATTTGTCGCGTACCAACTTCTGGTAATGTTAGGTATGTGTAATTTGTGATATGATTAGTGGTATTGGAGTTCAGATTCGCAATATTGTATAATACAGAACGTAATCCAAATACGCTTGAGTGTACATCAATTCCATCAGGCGGAGGGCGTACCGTGTCCTTCTCATTAATTTCCAAGAGCGTTCCTGCCGTGCTTGTTTGCCACATACTTTGCCACTGAAGCGGGCAATTTATTTGCCTTAGTTCGTAATAAATGGCTTTCAAGGTTGCCCTGATATTTGTGTGCACCATTTCCTTACTTACAAGGGCACGTGCCATAGCGGCGCAAGGAAATACATTGCGAAAGTATACAACCAAGTTTTTGCCGCTTTCTTGTTTACTTGTATTTCCATTACTCCTTAGAAATATGTTATAGTCGGTTACCTTCATATCGAGTGCAAATGCTGCGGGTTGTGTAGTAGATATTCGTAACGAGACAAACAACCTCTCTTTTGTTCCAATATTGTCAAAAAATTTAAATTTTTGAATTGGATCTACAACCACGAAGAATTGATCATTACTGGTAGGATCCAGGAGATAGTACAAATGACATACGTGCTTCATTTGCATTATTCGGTTGTTGAAGAATGATAAATAGGTATTGTACCAAGGGTTGTTGTAGTACGAATCTTTCCAATTCATGTTTCCCTTTTCACGAAATTTCAACCTAAGTACTGACAAATCTGTTTCACCAATTGGACTTACTTTAGTCTTATAAAATTCAACTATATGAATAAAACAACGTTCAAATGGTTTGGAATATTTAATCCAGCTGGTTTCGACTTGCAAACCAATTGATGGTAGCAGAAGAAAAGTAAGCTTTAGAAGTTGTGAAACCATTTTTAGATCCTATTCAGACACCTAGAGCTAGATTGAAATCAATATACAAGTAGGTATGCTTCAATGATACTGAATGATTTTGCTAAGGTTTGCATAATACTGTAATATATTTTGATGTTTTGTATATGCAACGGGTACAATTATAGTTTCGACAAAGTAAGGGACTGTCGTAATTTGTGTTTAGGCCACGCGTTAGACGTCTTTGAATGAATTATGATTGTTTTTTACAGAGTCCCGAAAAACAGGAAACAAGTCATTATTTAGTGAAAAACAAGCTTAAAAGACACAAAATAGAAAATGAATGTTATTGATAGGAATGATGCCTTTTTCAATGCCGACAAATTAGCGTGAGGGGGGATGAATATTCTGATTATGTTCTTCAAGTAGCGTTTTTGTACTTTCTAGAGAGATGGTTTCAGAGTAAAAACAACTCCAAATTCCAGCAATGTAGAGTGTGGTTTAGCAGATTTCGAAACCATTTAATGTGTTAAATATCCATTCATGATTTTAAACCTTATTTTATATAATTTATATTAGAATACTTTATTTATGAATTTTTATTTTACAATTTTAGACAATTTAGCTCATTGAATTTGAAGCGATTAGCCTTTAAATTTAACATATATTTTATCGGAATAACAATTCCTTGATTGTTTTCATGGGTTGTAGTTGGTACCACCATTCACTGAATACATGCCGTAATCCCACTGTTGTGCCGTGGCACCAACATAGTTCCAGTCCGGCACCTTTTTCATGAGCACTGGACGACGCTCTTCACCATTGCCGGTAGCTGTCAGGTAAAAATTTGTGTTTCCATTCAGCTTCATCGCACCTCTCCCTTCATTAAATGTCCATCTCTGATAGGTTGACGAATAGTTGCACTTTCGGCACATGATGTGGTCATTTGTAGAGCCAGCAGCAGATCGACCATCTAGACAACATTTCTTTTCGGTCTGGAGCACCCGATATAGTTCTGTTGTGCCATTGTGCTCAAGCCGCCATCCCTGCGCTGGGTCCACTTTCTCACATGTACGGAGCACCACATGTGTCGGTCCGTTGGATAGGCAACCCTTAATGAACTGGTTGCGCAGTTGAAAGGCGTAGCTCAGAGCAACAAGCGGGAAAATTGGAAGAACTTTGCACAACATTACCTGTAAAATGACTTAGGCGCAATGAAAATTTTCAAAATACTTCATTTCTATTTTCACGTATATTTTATTGCTAAGGTTGGTGAACGCCCTGGAGATTACATATTGGTTTTAATTTGGACATTTGGACATGGACAGACATTTTGGATGAATTTATGATGCACAAATAAAAATAAAAATGTAGATTGCACGCAAGCAAGGACAAAATGGAATTTGTATTCCGCGTATAAAGTAAAGCCGAGTCATAAAATCGCGAGATATCCTTCTGTTAGAGACATTTTTAAAGTAAGCAATTTGCTTTTGGTGAAGTAACTAATATTAGACACGAAACACATACGACAAAACGTCAAAAAAATTATTTTTTGCTTTAGCTTCCTTTGAAGATTACCTAGTGTATTAATTACATATGAACTAAGGTGGACGATGGTTGATCTCAGAAAACCTCAAATGTCTATTTGAAAAACAATAATTTACAAAAATACTGAAGAGGTGGTTTAGACGCAAAAAGTAACATATTGCTAACTGACTAACTCCTTTGGACTTCTGGTGTCAATTTTACAAATACCGTAAGATTCCGATTAGAGCCTGGGCACCTATTTTATATACATGCTACAACTTAATCGCTCCCTTTTTATGTTATCAAATCTAGGAGTTATTTAAGCGCACCACAAGCGCGCTTTTAGTTCCGTAAGTTGACGTATCACTTTATTGACGCTCTAATTGTAACTTTATAACAATTAAATACTACACTCTTTGTATTTTATAATGTATTACTCTCGATTTTTTTTTAATTATTATTATTCCTTTGCAACTTTAACATGTTCCGAAGATTTTAAACTTTTCCTAATCTCTTTTTTTGAAACAATTACACGGATTAAAATTGCTTAAAAGAATACTAGAATACTTGGAATACTGGAATATTACCAATATTTATGAATCGTATGATATATAGTGTTGTATCTCATAAAGATTCTAAAGATTTTTAAAATTTCAAAAATACTAAAATGTTAAAAAATGCATATCAGTAGCTAAGTTTTTTCTTTTATAAAAAAAAAACAATCTAAGATGACCACTGTACAACATAGGTAACACCCGATCTGGCTGCAATTGCTCACAATGTTCTATTGTATGTTCCGCTCATTTTTTTTATTTTTAGTTTTTCCAAATGTATTTTTAAATAGGTTGGAACCTGCTAATTTTTTTCCTTGACCTGTATTTGGTTGGGAACACTTTATTTACCATAGAAATTGTTCGTCCGTGTTTTGCAAATACACTTGAAAACTGCAATGGTTTTTAGAAAACTTCAAACACACATCAAAACCAAAATAAGGTCTTGTCTGGGTCACGGAGGTCTGATCATTCCTCATAATTTCGGTGACCCGTAAATTGACTCCCATAACCGAAAAAATGGCTTCTTGATCTTTTGCTGGATTTAGTATATTGTTATTATATTCGCGGTGCCTTCTCAGGTACATAAACATACCAATTAAATACTCACGAAATCGTATATCACATTCTGAACCTAACAAGATTCCATAACCAAAGCCAAAGGCAAGAGAACGCTCTTTAGTTACTATTATTAACCATTCTTGTACTTACAGCAAAAGACGTAGAGGTCCAACAATGTATTTTGAGGCAAGGATTGCAAATGGCTTGCTAAGTGAGGTTGATTTTAGTTTCTGTTGGAATGAAATTATGTGAAATTCACGTGTTCTTTGGTTAGAAATGGATTTCTAAACCTAATTTAACCTAGATCGGAACCAAAAAATCACGTCAATCACTCGAACAAACGTCATTTTCTCGAAATAAAGTTTGGTTTAATTATTCATGAGAATATGGCATACTTGGGGTTCACTCTACTTTGTTTCAATTTTTCATTTTGCCTACTTTAATAAAAAATAATTTAGTACTTCTTCAAATAACCATGTCACTTAGCCTTGCCTGAATTTAAATGCCTATTTGTCTAAAATAACTAGTAAAGTAGAGGGAAGGATTGTAGCAAACTTTTACGACATTTACTACCGTCAGAAAGATAAAGGCTTTTTAGTGATTGAATTTTGTCCACCCTTGACGAATTCCATTTGTAGATCATCGTGTCAATCATCGGTGATATGAATCATTGCATGTTATTCGTGCTACAGTGAGAATGACGTTTCTTGAGCACTTGATCAAGGAGAGTTGATAAATTCAACATAAATTGATGTTAAATATTTGTACTTGGGAGTACTTGAACTGGACAATAAAAGTAAAAATTTGTCTTGAATTTTCTCAGGGATAGCAGTTTTCACATAAACTAAATTCACGCTTGTATCGATCTGCTCTACTATTTACGCTTCCGCCCTACTTAACAGCATTTTAAAATTATTTGTTACCAGTTTAAATCTCAATTGATGCAATGGTTGAAAAGTACATTTAATCAATTAGGCGATCCCAGAGACCAAGATTATCAATTCCTTCCGTGTTTCATTTTTCAATTTTTTTTTTCAGAATAAAAATTATAGATAGATTAACATTCCAAAGTACTCTGACAAGGGCCTCTCATGTTGGCTCTACATGTGCTTACAACCGGGCCTGAAAATTGTGTTTTAATTAACATTAAGTTTTAAGTGGATAAACGTTTCAACGGAGTACTATAGTGATTAGGAGTATTTCAAAGCTACCTCAACGTGAATAGCCAAAATGGGGTCTTCAGCTGTATTTGAAATTTGAACTCGAACGGTGCTGGTTGGTGAGACTGTGATAACTCGTCCAGTGCAACTGTCTCCCACCTTGTTTCCTGTGATTATGTCACAGTAGTCTCCTGGTGGGAGATTGGTCTAGAAACAATAATTATACATAAAGTAATTATTACAAAATATATGATTTTTCTAGCAGTAAATTACAATGTAAAACAGACAAACAAGATTATTAGGAGACGTAGACTTTTACCTAACATACGTATAACCATTTTTATAGAACCACATAATAGTTTTCAATATATAATAACAAAATTTACATTTCAATAATAAGTTTCGCAAAATGACTTTGAAACAGCAGATTTTTTTTCGGGCTTACTCGCCATATTTCGCTATTTGTTAAAAATTGCGTCGTTAGTGAAGTTTGGGTGGTTACCTGTATGGTGGCATCCATGTTGTAGTTGTCGTTGTTAATGGCAATGAAGGCATGGTTTCCTCTGGAAAACGCAATTTGATTCTCACCGTTGTCCCACCACCGTTCCAAATTCTGCCCAATTGCGACATTGCGGAAGCGAACCATATTGTAGATCTGGAATGTTTGTTCAGAATATATAAAATGTTTAATATATTTTAATTTTATTGCAATTTTTAGTGATTGTTTGTAAATTTTTAGTTTTAAGCATTTCTCTTACCTGGCGCCATCTGTGTTCGCAAACCCAGTTGTTACCGCAGGTCAAGTCAGGATTCACGACTACTGGCAGGGTATTGTAGTCAGCGTCATGAGGAGGTCCTTGCTGTTAATTTATATATATATATAATCATATATTAACTTTATAGTAATAATATAGTGATATGTTATCATGCACAATAAATATAAATATATAATAATATATTAATAATAATATTTCATTAACGACAACAGAATTGAAGGGTGCCTACCCATTCTGTATCAAATTGGAAGGAGGACATGACCCTTGGAATTCCATAAACATTGGCCAATGTGAATGCTTGAGCAATTTTGTAGAGGCGGGATTCTTTGAATGTGACGATACTTACTCCACCTGCTCCGTGACCTCGTTGATTGTCATGATTGTCTACGAAGCTCAGAGAGCTCAAATCAGCAATGAAGTCTCCACCTATAATAGTAAAATATATATTATAAAAAATAAAATATATTGAAATACAGAATTTCTTGTGTAATTAAAATGCATTGCTCAGTTGCGTACCAGCTCATACATAAAAAACACATATAATATTTGTATAAATATATGTATTACCAAATTGACTGAGTTTTTTGCCGTCTTCCTTCCTCAGCGTTTTGCCAAGTTCTAGTCCCCATTTGAATTCAGTGATTCGTCCAATGTGCAAGTACTCTGCAGCGGTGACGGCTTCAGTTGGATTGCCAAGGTCAATGACCTCCTGGACAATAAAGGCACGTGACCCAGGTGGAAAGCCACCGACGGAATATGACAGGTCCCTTAACTGTCCAACAATGTTCTCAATGTGATCTGGCCACATGTGCTTAGAGGCATCCAATCTAAAATGTAGGAAAATTTGAATTTCGATAATTTTCAGTTCCCTTAGAGCCAAACAGGTTATGCTTTGTTTCATTTTCAGCCGTTGTCCTTAAAATTAGTGTAATACAACACTAGTACTTAGCAATGTATGTTGTATTTGTACAAATTGGCATTACCGTTTGCAAGGAGATAATAATAAATTCAGCCTTAAAATTTTTAATAGACACCTACTTGAATTAAGCCTAAAAATATAATATGAACCAATTTCATAAAAAAAAATTTGTTTGAAAACTTTTCTAAAAGTCTGAAAAAGTCAAAAATCACATTTAGAAAAACTATAACATGACTCACCGAAAACCAGCGACACCAAAACCAATGAGCTTGTCTAGAAACTCG
>VYYI01000353.1:14370-33969 GCA_021029175.1 Bilobella aurantiaca | reverse complement strand
CGAAAAGTTATGATGATCTCGATAATCGTAGAGCCCCCCAATGACCCCCAAAATGACCCCTTGACCTCAAAATGACTTTTCAAGGTCAAACTGGTTTTGTATGAAACGAAAAGTTATGATGGTCCCGATGATGTTCGGGGCCCCAATCACTCGGAAATGACCCTTTGACCTCAAAATAATCTTTCAAGGTCAAACTCTACATTTGCATAAAGAAAAAAGTTATGATGGTTTTAATGACCTCAGAGCTTTACTTGACCCGGAAATAAATCTTTGACTTCAAAATGACCACATTAGAAAATCAAAAAAATATATTAATAAAATTATTTAATTATTCTAATATTGATTATAATTCTTCTACCATTCCTATTGGCACTACTTGGTTGTACCGTTTTACCACGGTTTATTTATACTTTACATTATACGTTTTTATGGAAGAAATTATATTCCGAGTTTGAGCCTTAGGTTAAGTTTAAGAGCCAAAGAGAATTTGTTAAAAATTTAAAATTAAAAAGACAGAATGCGCCAAATATGCAACCCTGATTACTGATATTGTTTGTATAATTGTAGCTATGTTCAAATCAAGTCAAAAATAAGTCAAATTAGAGTTATTTCATGTATTTATTTTCTTTGAAGGTTTTCATACTCTTGCACAAAATTAACAAGCTTTGTTGAAATTTCATTTGCCTTGTCCGGATTAGCTGCGATCCAGTTGGTAATCATTGTGTTAAACTTTGCCATCATTTCTTCCGCATTACTTCCTAAATCTTCCATGTCAACTTCCTTAAAGGCACCAATGGCTGATAGCATGCTCAATGTCATAAGGTATCCCAGCTTGGAGAATTTCTTGAAATCCTTCATAAGATCCTAAAGTATAAATACTTATGTATCTGTTTTGAAAGCTGAATGTCTTACCCCTTGCCATATGAAAAACAATTTGATAAAAAAAAATTTCCAGATTGATTAATATTTAGAGGTCGCCCAAGGTCACCTTGCCTATTTCCCTTCTTCAAACTGAATTCTATGATGGGATCAAATAGGAACGCACCGCGACGCCAATAGAGCGACATAGAGGGAATGTACGAAATATAATCTTGACTGAACTTTGATGCTGATTTCAACTCTGAAATCCTCAGATTTTCTGTTGTAAGGTTATGACTTCGTTTGCAATTAAAAAAAATTCATACTCTCATTTCTTATATTTAAAAGCAGATTGCAGGTTGAGAATGGGCATCGAACATTAGTTAAAAACGATGTTATACAGTGCACAGTCCAGTGCTTTTTTGACGGAGTCGCTTTGTGTTTGCATGTGTTTTCCATTCGAGTCGATTCATAATTCCAATATGGATGACGTTAATAAGTTTGACAACTTCTAAATTTTAACCGATCTGCATGAAATTTTGCAATTTTTTTTTCTCAACATAAACGGAAGAGTCTTGAAATAGTTAGCCCATTAATTTTCAAAAAAAAATTGCGCCATTGCGCAAATGAGCAATAACTCAAATAGATCAGAAAGCTTGCGATTGAATAAAAGCTCGTAAAAACGATGATTAAGATGTAACCAACCTCAAATGAAATTGGCATTTTGCTTCCAAGTTGTTTAGCAGTAGTTTCAAATTGGTCGTAGTACAGTTTGAGTAAATCCTCAAAATGTTCAATGCGTACTATCGGCTTGACGCTTGTCATAAAGAAATACCCAAGATCCAGGCATGGCGACCCATATCGTGTAATCTTTGAAAAAAAACAATACTTCAAGTCAATACCTAAAACAGCAATGTTTAAAATCAAGAGGTGGTTGTTACCTGAAGGTCCACAAATTTGTGATCAGCTATAAAACCCGTCGCATCTTGTTTGAACAACATGTTATTATTCCTGTGTTTTTTTTTTCAAATAAAGTCACAGCGTATCGATTAAAAAATGCAATCGCTTGGACTGAATAATGGAGGCTACGGCTTTAAAATTTTAAAGATTTTCATTTCCAAGTGTGAGTGAAGTAACTCTGGGAAACTTAAAATTCATGTTAAAAAACCAAGGTTTTAAAAAGAAAATGGGTATGTAAATTGGTGTATTGCGCTAAACTACATTCCACCATTCTACAAATTTTGAGTTAGGTCTTTTATAAGTTAGTATGTATGAAGTGAACTTTGTGGCCAATTTTAAAGTGTACATTCAATCATTCAATCCAACCGCAACAATTCTTCCGATTGTGCATACCAACAGTCTCCGTGATTTAACACAAGGAGCAATTGCTCTTCATCACGTTTAAGTAGCGCTGCCAAATCCGGTAGAGTGTGTCCCATCAGTTCTCCCAGCTTTGAAATTGTTTCTGAACTTCCAGGTAATGGGTTGTCCTGTTACAGGCAATGAAATGGAATGATTATTATTATACAAACTGACTATAGGACAATGTATATCGTAAACAAAAAACGTGTGAGTGCAAAGCCTTGTTTCCATTTATAACAAAATCTAAACCAAACTTTGGCGTTCAAGAATTTTGTAATGTTTGTGCTTAATTTACACTAAGGATTTTGATGCAAGTTGCTATTCCATTGTCAAACATTGGGGCCATTGGAGACTCGTCACTGAAGTCGAAGGATTCAGTTACGCTTAGCGGAAATTCACTTTTGAATTCCTCTCGACCTTTGGCCTCAATAAATGCGTATGTGGCGGCATGGTATTTTGCCAAGTTGGTAAATACAATTCTGAAAATACAAAATGAAAGCATTAAAACTCCTAATTAACAAGTTAAACTTACTTTGCAGTTTTGTAGTCTTGTTGCTCTTCTTTGTCCAGCATAATGTATCCATCATCTAGCACCAAATTCTCAAGGACAACACAACTATCATCGGCGTATAAACACGTTGGGAAAAAGTCGAGCAAATTAGCACCCCTGAAAAAATTTATTTTATTGCAAGTAATACACCCTAATAAAAATAAATTACTTGATGCCATCATAACCATGCAGGAAATTTTTGAACAAGAAATCATAGTATTTAAAAGCAAAATACCTTTAAAAAATCTAGAACAAAAAAACCTCCAATTTTTTAAAACACCTAGATCGGCTCTTGGGGAGGAACGTTTGAAATGAAACACACTCTGGGACATTGCAAATACTACATTTATAATGGTGGAATATTATAATGTCGAATTCTATAAACCCCCGACGAAAAGAAAGTTGTTGTTTTTTTCAAGGAATGCATTAAAATTATTCTGTGAGTATCAGTAATAGTACCCAAGGAATGCATTAAAATTATTCTGTGAGTATCAGTAATAGTACCCTTGATGTTTTGAGCAGAAATTTCGGAGAGCGGGTAACATCTCATTAAAGAATGCAGCCTCTTTGTCCATGACTTTCATCTTCTTGACCATTTCCGTGTGGACGGGGTTGTTTGAGAATTTCTTGACAAATAGGTTTTTAGGCGAAAGTGAGTCCCGGAAGTGTACGGTAACATAAGCCGTTTCCGTGGCGAAGTGTTCCCCTCTCAATTCAGGCGGGAGAACCAGGTCAATTTGAGTCACTTGACGTTGAATGCCTTTTGCCAGAAGGGCCTCCTTAATTTTCCCCTTTAGAATTTCCAAGTTTCGTTCTACTTCTGCCATAATTTAGATCAGTACTACACAATTCCCAATCGACTACTGAGGAATGATTCCATATTATTCGGACCTCGGACATAAGCAGAAGCACTTACACAAAACTGTGTGTTGTAGTACATCCAAAAGAGTTTACAACATCCTCGATTGTGCGAAAAAATTTTTAGTTTACTAAAGGTGAAAACCTGTAGCCGTGAGTGCGTGAAAAGGTGCCTTTGCCGATTATTATGTGTACCTGCCTATCAAATTGTCGACTGCTTCTCTTAGATAAAAAACAGCCTGAATTCAATTCCGAAAGCGTTTGTACTTTTTTTTTCAGTTTTCTACTCGAAGTAGAAAATTTCAAGCTACCATGACTAAATTTTAAAAACTCAAATTTGACTTGTTGCAAAACCAGAGCACCGAAACTTTCGATATATGTAGACCACTAGACAACCTAAACTATGCCAATCTAATTCGTAGACATTTGTCTCTTAAGAATACTCCTATATTGGAACGGGCTTGTTTGTCTAACTAAATCAAGTAATTTAGTTTCAGGGACTTAGTTCGAGGTTGTATTAGTTTTCTATATGTGAAACAAGTGATGACCCAGAGTAGCAAAAACTACTCAAGGCCAATGTCCAGCATTTACGTCATCTTTTAGTCTTTGTTCAGTTTAGATAATTTTAGAGAGAGTACGATAAACTAAATAGTACAATCCTCAAGTGGTATAAAGCTTTTGCATGGCATTGTAACACATTTTACATTTTCAGATTTTTTTTATAAAGAGGTAGAATTCATACATGAAAAATCTAATTATTTCTCGCAAATTGTATTGGCGATTGCCTATGACTATTACTATTGCATCACAGACACTTCTGCCTTATATTTTTTTTATTGTTTAAGGTTTGAAGTTTCCAAGACTGTTTTAGCATTTCAAGTTAAATTATGAGACTCACATGCAAGTGAAAATTTAGACAACGGTAAATGTGTATTATTTTCTTGCACATTATTTTGTGTTCAATTTTTGCAAAGGAAGAAATGTATCAGCTGAAGTAGTCAGAATGTTATGCGTAAAGTTCGTCTTAAATTAATTGAAAATTTTGCTTTGGATTTGTGGTTAGAACATATGCTTCTTTCACCTGTTCCTGCTGAAGAGGCCTGTTTGGCAGTTGGTTCCATTGCCATGGGTTAAAAGAGGGTGATTTTTTGTTAGGGGTAAGGTGTAAAATTCCACCTCCAATTTCACATCTCGTCATTGGCCGAAACCCCGGAGCGTCTTCCAGTCCTTTGCCTCTCAGAGCAGCCGATAAATACTAATTCTGATTCTAACTAGAGTGTGAGAGACATTTACTTGACGCACAGTCTTTTGAATCAAGTCTATTTCTCCATTCATTTAATATTAATCAAAAAGATTTTGGGCTTGAGAGTGAACAACTAAAGTACTTAAACCTAAAGTGTTTCTATGAGTAGAGATGTCAATTCTGGGATAAGTTCTCATAATTGTTGTGTTTGCATTAAAAATCATGAAAGGTTGACTGTGTCATATTAACGAAAACTATAAGTGAACACACAATGAACACATTCGCCATATTCGGATTACTAATTCTCACATGCATCTTCAGAGGTAAAGCATGTTTTTATTACTGAAATATTCCCTAAAGTTTGTTAAATTATTTCCCTTTAATCACATTTTGTGTTGCGATGACATCACTTCCTCAACATGAGTCACTCCTCATGCAGGTGCTTTAATTATGATGAAAGGGAGCTCTCCTTCTATTGATCAGTTTGTGCTGCTCCACTATTGAGAACTATTATTAACTATGCGTATTAACTATTATTTAACTATCGCGGGCAAATATTTTTTTTACAAACAAAACCACTGCCATATAAATGTTTTTCATTATATTATGTAATTTTACTGTCCAAATGAGGGACTGAACTGAATGTGGAGGAGAATAGAACTGACATTTCGACACAATTCGAAATTAAAATTATCTTTTACCTTCGCCTCTTTTATAAAAAAAACATGGTTTGATATAATACAAAAACGAAAATAATTTCTGTACAGTATAATCCCAAATGTGCAAAATACTTGACAATTGGAATCAGTTTTCTGGTGCTGCACAGGTTATAAAAAATGTTTTTAGGATTTTATTTTAAGCAACTACCAACTTCAGACATGTTTTCGCCATAAATGATATTGCTAGCTTTTACTAGTTACTAATGAGACAACTCTTCAATTTTTGCCTTTGAGGAATGACCCCACGGTATACAGGGTGTTCGATGAAGGTCGGGTAAATTATTTACTAATTTCCCTAAGCTACAAACAAATTTACTTATGTTAATGCCGACAGCAGCAATGCCGTCGCATTCTTAAAATTTTAAAAAAATTTCAATTTGTTCCAATCTGCGTTAAATTGGAAAACTATGTATAGAAAACTTGACAGAGATTAGACCGAATGAAATTCATTTTGGCAACTTGTGCACCTCCGAATCGCAACGTGTAAATGAGACAGGGAACTGCGCTGAATTCTACCAAAGGTGCCGTATTATTAAATGTTATTTTCCTATTAGAAAGCTGTTAAAAGAATGGCGTAGGAAACCTCCGCATTTTAACCTAAACATTTTAACCTCCGCAACCTAACCTGGCTGCGCAACGTCTTTGGAACTTTTCCCCGGAACGTTGTTAGAAGCTGACCAACTGTCTTTGGTTATGCTAATTTAATCATTTGCTGAATTATTGCTCATGATTCCGGCTGGATAGGATTATTTCGACGCCGTCGGTATAATCGACGGTAGAATTTAATAAATTACTAGCTTCCAAGTAATGAAAATGAAGTCTAGGAATGATTTGAATTTTTTTTTCAATTTGGCTAAAGTGTTGCTACGATAAGCCACTGCATGTCATCACTATTAACAACATAAATCGCAAAAATAACTAATTTATTTTCATTTATCTTAATTAACGAATTTATCCGGCCTCCAGCGAACACCCGGTATAATACTTGAGAGCTATGATGCTTAGCAGAGCAAAATTTTGTTCTAATAATTATGAACCGCTCTGCATAAAATTATATACTTGTTTTAGTGAGCATGTTCTTAGCTAATTTTTGAATGATTTGCATGTGCTAAGGCGGAAGTTGCAGGCAATGTTTCAACTGTTCAAGTGTCAACGACCACTATTGTCCAGAGTTCATGACCTCTGAAGACGCTGATATTGTTCCATATGTACCATGCGACTCCATTTACGACGGACGATTTTGTGTCAAAACGACGGGTGTCAACGGGGGTGAGAGCTCTTGGAAAGAAGTTCATACACCTTTTTTATTTTCTTTTGATTTTGCTTAAGCTTTGCTTGATTGGTTTTGTTTTTCTGTTTAAGAACATAACCAATTAAATCAATCTACTCGTTCACGGAGCACGTAACTAGGCCAGAACTTTTGCATTAAATTTTAAAAAGAATTTTGCAACCTATACCATAAGCGTTTTTCGCTTGTTTATTTCTTGCAATTTTTGCTAGTTAAGTTTGCATGATTGACTTAAATCTTCTAAATTAAATAGTTCTAAACCAAAAATTGACAAAATTCTTACCAATAATGCAGAACGGTTTCAATTTTTCTCTTTCTCCTTTTTCAATGGTAAAAACTTAAACTTAATGGTAAAAGCACTTTAGGCAGGGAATTGTGGTGTGTCTCAGTTTTTCAAATTACTAATTTATTAACTCATTATTTTCCTCCAAAACATGTGCGACATAATATAGGTTTTTAGAAGAAGCTAAAAGCGCTTCAATTGATAGCGTCCTTTGTTTTGACTTAAAGAGTCTTTGGCTATTCGATGCTTTCGGTGCGACGACGCCCTTCCTTCTAATACATGTTCTACGCTCAATTCGCAAGTTTTTTCTGACTGCGAAGACATCTTCCAAGCTTCTTTTTGCCTTAAAACTACTCAAGAATCTTCTGGTTTTGAAAGTAATGCTCGTTTTGCGCGTTTTGTGTTTCGTCAAATTTATACAAAGCTCATACTTGAAAAAATATACATCTAAATATTTTGCTATTTTAATTATATATTCGCATTAATTACAGGAAGCCTAGGGACATCACGCTTTTGCTCATCACGTGATCTAGGAAACTACTGTGAATACATTCGTAGGCCCGGTGATAAGCTTGAGTACAGATCTTGCGTTTTCACCTGCCAATCAGACGGATGCAATCAAGCCGTAACCCATTTAGTCTCTTTTCCAACAATTGTGTTCAGCACATTTTCACTCCAAATATATACAACCCTCAACAATCTCATATAAGATTATAATTTGTAATGATGCATATCAGCAACCAAACGATCTGCTCATGCTTTAGTTTTGTTTTTGTATTATCTTTAGGTTAACTTTATATATAATGCATATAATAAAGAAAATATAAATCTATTATACACGAGGGTAACTTTATTATTGTGTTTTATCACCATATTTGACTCGACTGGACATTCTTACTTCCAAAAGAGATCAATAGTTGGAAGGAATTGGACAAATGTTTTGCTTCCTGGAAGCCTTGCTTAAGTACACATATTAATCTATTAATCATTGATTGATATTAATTATATTATAGAATTTGATGCGCTTGGCAGTCACTTTGATTTGGGTTGAGAATATCCTGTAAACTCTGAATGAGTTCCAATTCAACCCTTTTTGAGTGAGAACCCGACTTGTCCTTGGCGAGAGTCCTGCGCAGTACACTCCCCATCGTAGCACTCACGAGTTCCAGTGCTCGTGGAATGGAGCCATTTGACTTGGCTAACCAGGCAAGAAATAATGCCGAGAACAAGTCCCCAGCTCCTGTGAATGATGCACCGCGCAATCGCTCTCCCGTAATCTTCCAAACACTCCTCGTCTTCCCTTTTTCTGAAAGTATGTAAATATGAAATTTAAACCTATGTTCATTTGGAGTTTTTTAATACAGTTGGAGCAAATCTGTTCGGTTAGAGTTTAAAGTCTAAACCTATACCTAACCACTTTATTGTTAGAGTTGTAAACAATAATAAAACAATCATAAACAATTTTGTAATCTTAAATCACTTATTATAAAACACCACTAACACAAGGAGTGATAGCTACATTTTCCTCGCTTGAGTTTGTGCCTCTACTTCACAAATTTTTTCGCCGAATTTCAATAAATCTATTAGTTGTTTTGGTTTTGAGAGCTATATTTTAAACAATTCAATTCCATAATATTGTAAAAACTGTACCAGTGTCCAGTGTCTGAGAAGCATATGTTGAAAGTTGGCTTCCAGCGTCTAAACTCGTGATAACTATTATAGGAACTCCAATGTCGTGAATTACAGCCATGGCTTCCAAGGCTTCCTTCTCATTGGTCACTTTCATGCCACTCAATAGCCTGAAAAAAAGTTAATATAAAATATAGCTGTTGAGGAATGTTAAACTAAACTGAGCCCTTTTTCTCTGTACAAATAAGTTGAATATGAAAGGTAAATTCCTAAAAAGCATTGCATAATGGACTTTGCTTCGAACTAAGTTCAAAGAAAATAAATTAACATCCCCGTTAACAAATAATCTTTCAGACTTTTACAAATAAGTGCAAATAAGTTCCCCTCCAATGTATTTAACAGTATTAAAGAGAAGTTCAAAATGTAGTGTTTTAAATCTAAAAATAATTTACGAAAACCAATTTACTTTATTAATATTTGAGTGTAAAAAATATTATTACCACGCAAGGAAACAAGTTTCAACAAGCTAAACCTTGCATATAAAGTTTATTATATAATCCAGTACCATTTAACTTCTCAAATTATGAGTAAGCCGTAATTACCATTGGATAGGGTTTTAAAGTTTTAAAAATTACAATGCAAAATTCTTTAATCCAAACCTTTACATTTTTATAAGTTTCAATAAAAATATAAATGAGTTCTACAATAGTGTCAAAGAACAACTACACAACAATCTCGCAACCTATTACTGCATTTTCAAAAAAAAATGGTCCAATTATCAACCCCTTAACTTCTTTATCGAACGAAAGATTGCTAGATCAGTCCAATTGTGTAATACGTTAGCCATAGATATTAATAATAATAAGTATTTAAAGCTAGACTTACTGGAGCTCGAATGTGTTTGGCGTGATAACATGTGCTAGCGGAAGGACTTCTTTTCGATAGATTGGGATTAGTGACTCTGGCACGTAGAATTCACCATTGTCTCCCAGAACAGGATCACAAACTAGTTCAAAAAATTTTCATGTAATTTTACGCAAAACCGTTCAGATTATCAATATACCAGTAATTTTAACCTACTGTACATTGCTCCTGGACACTTTTCCTTGATACTTTTCACCACCTCACAAATTTGCTTGAGAAAAGACTCAGAGGCAACATATCCAGTAAGCACGTGTGAGTAGTTCACAAGGCTGTTCTGACATAGGCCATCATAGAGCTCTGCTAACTCCTTTTCCTCAAGAATTTGACCCCTAAAGTGTCCATAGCCAGTGTGATTCGAAAACTGAACGGAATTGACGAAATCTACATCGAATCCAAGCACCTGCAACCGAAGATTTCCAATATTCGATAACAATTATACTTCACTATTTTTGAACATGCAATAAATTTTTCTATTATAAGTTGTACCTGCAGTGGAAACACAGCACATTTATTTCCAACGTAGCCGGAAACCACGTGACTTTGAATTGACAGTACTCTGGGACTCTCTGGAGTACTAGTAATGCCGTTTACCCCGTTAAACTGACGTGCGGACTCTTCGAAGCCGGACATTACAGCTGTTTTAAAAACACAAGGACTAGTACGGTTTCGATTAGTACACGAGCAACTAACGAAACAATTTTCTCAAATTGAAAAAAAATCAGATTGTAGAATCATTCTAAAACTCAACAACTTTAACCGTTAATAGATTAAAATATTGAAGTGGGTATTTCCATTTGCCTATTTTGTAAATCTTTTTTTTGCACTGGCAATTGAATTATGCCCTGTTGAAGTGTCTTAAAATTCCAAAACAGATTCCTGGATTTAGATGAAAGCATTATTATGGGGACTTGCTATGTTCTTGCCTTCTGCTTCACTTGAGTGAAAGTTTGAGAAATCAATAACGCAAATGCATTGTCTATAAGTTTCCTATATTAAAACTGACCTTCAGCTGATAGTTGTTATTGAGTTACAATTGAAAATCAATAGCAATTATGCTTACCAGGCTGACGTGGCCTCTGCTATTAGGAACAGTTCTTTTCATAATTTACTTTTACCTCTACTATAGTACGGACTTCAGGCACATTCTAATTTCAACTAGCCCCATGTACAGTGGACATGAAAATAACTGCAACGCAAATTATCAAGGTAAGTTACATTGTAGTTAGGTAGTAAATGCGTAAATCACGATTAAAATACATATTTTAAATATAATATTAAATATTTTACCCTATTGCAGATAAAATGGCCTCCGAAATCTCCTGGCAGGAAATTTTGAGCGGTCCAATAGAACAGAACCAAAGCAACCTCTTGGCTTACATTCGAGCTAATGTTATTCAACCTCCACAAAAAAGCAGTAGAACGTTGGTTCCAAGAGACACGTCCATGGGGCAGACATCACTCATTCTTAGGGGCCTCAACTACATGGTATATTACAAATTGAGTGTATCCACAAATTATGCAAATCCCAATCGTTACTTCTAAACAATGTGCAAGCAGCGCAAAGGCTTCTATGTAGAGTGCGGAGCCTACGATGGCGAGACGCGCTCAAACACATATCTCCTTGAAACAAAATTTGCCTGGAAAGTAAGGTCTGTTATAAAATAAATTCTTGACACATATCCTTCTAGATACAAGCACAAGTCATGTAGTTGTGAAAACACTACATGAAGTATACCACAATAAGTACATAATACTTATTTCATAAATCAAACTTTATTCATTATTTTAAAGTCACCTATTTTAAATTAATAATTACATAATTGCAGGGAATTTTAATTGAAGCTGACTCAAATAATTACGCCAAATTGAGGCTAAAGGGTCGAAATGCTTGGACTGCCAACGTGTGCCTTGGACTTAAGCCCTATCCTCACAGGGTAAGTCATCCTTTATTTTGTGCTTTGTTTTCCAACCGTTCTTTTTTGGTTAAACTGTACACTGAAAGCTGAATTAATAAATTGTGCATCTCTCAAACGTACTCCGCCCTAGGACGGGCATTCATAACTACAAGTCTCATTTGTGAAAAAGTGCTGTTGTTCGCAGAAGATTGCCTCAATGAATTTTTACGGATTTTAGGCATGGATTGTGGGCGGACGTGCGAGCGGGGTATTAACACTGAAAAATCCTGGAGGCAATGCAACTCATATACAGTGCTACACATTGTATTCACTCCTGGCAGCACTCAACGTATCTCATGTAGACTACTTGAGCCTAGACGTAGAAGGCAAAGAGCTTGAGATACTGAGGACCCTCCCAGAGGAACTCTTTAAGAGTATCCACGGTATGTCCGTGGAGTACGCGCATGTGGTTGGAGGAAAAAGTGCTGTTCGTAAGATGCTGTCTTCGAGAGGGTTCACAGTTTTCGGTGAAGTTGTTAACTCTGACAATTTGGCCAGAGATTTAATTTTTCTCAACAGGAATCTAGTTGACTCTTCCTTAAGTAGGCGACTTCAAGCTCAAATTCTAGACAAAGCATATTAGACAAAGCAAAATACATGCAATGAGAAAATCACCTGGCGGTTTTAGAAATCTGTGATATCATTGTTATTTCAACCAAATTCCGTAATTTATTCTGCATTACACTGCCTAGAAAGTAGTTTGTATAAACCATACTATGTATCGTTTTCCTAAAATCCACTAAAATAAACAACGTCATCACGAAATGACGAAATATAACCATCCAGTTTTCAATTCATTGGTAGCTGAGAATGTCGCTTTTGTATTACTATGGATTCAATCTACAGGTAAACATAATGAAATTAGAAGATATTGTGAGAATAATATAAATTAGATACATGTCATTATGAACCCCTAAGTTATTGTAAAATTGCAATTAAAGAGGCTGACGCATCTCATCTATTCTCCTAGATTCATGAGACGAGAGTGCAATTAAATCTATTTGGTGAAAAAAGTGCGACAAAATAAACAAAAACCTTTTTTGGATGATAATAGAGAGGGTATTTCTACCCACACCGGTCAGGCCACAAACGGGCCCATTGCAGTAATAGCAAAAAAAAATTTAGATTGTATACTTTATTTTTAAATAAATGACAAAGATTTTACTGCCGCTTATCACTGGAAAAACCGATACCAGGAAATGCACACAATATTGCCATGTAGCGTTGACCTAATTTTATCTCATATCTTATTCTTCATAGTAATTGTCAAATTCCAAGCCAATTAGCGGTTGATCGTCTGTAAAAAAGGGAGGGTAATGGGGGAGTTTTTGCGTTTGCATCTGTAGAATTTTTTTTACTTCGTTATAAGCGAGTGGACGGGAACAAAATGCGCATGTGCAGTTCAACTCTCAAAGGATTTCTTTTTAATTCAGCAGCAATTAAGCCGTCTATGAGTAGCGCTCTCATAAGAGATCTTCCTCTACAAATAACAATATATTTTTGTTATCCCGTCCCTTGGACGGGGTTCTAACTAGTATTTATTTATAAGCAAAACAACTTACTTATCCTTTGTAAGATGTGGCTCCTTTGCATTTGTAACTCGTTAATTATATGTATTAGACCAAATCCAATCTTACTGTAAACACTTAAAAAAATGAAGCCTTTAAATTCCTTTGCTCATTTAAAGTGTTTGGCACCTATCTTGAGCACACACTGAAAGTAAGTTTTACATGCTTGCTGGGTCCCACGGAAAATTATTCATGATATTTTGAAAGTAAAACGGAAAGGGCAAAAGTTCTTATAAGAAATGTGTAAACTCCTGAGAAAAAGTGAAGTTAGAAAAAGTGTGGGAATCTACTTGTTAATTAGACAGGAGCCGCTTCACAAGTGAATACTCTCTTGCCAGAGACAGCTGACCTCTTAATTAGCGTTTATCATTCGATACCATTAGAAGAGTAATGGAGAGTACTGTAATTTGCGCCAAATTCGAATTCAATGGAAACCCGCTCTACTACGAGCGTCGTGGTTGCGGGCAACATTTCATAATTCTAATTCCCGGTGCATTAGGTTAGTGAGTTTTCAAAATGTGCAAAATCTGATTAGTTTGAGGGTTAAGTATTAATATTTTAGTTAACCATCAATTTCGACATTTTCTTCTTTATAGGAACTGGACGCCTCCACTTCAATCGCCAACATGAAGGGATTGACCTAAACAGTTTCACATTGATCAGTGTTGATCCAATTGGTTATGGCAAGAGTCGACCCGCACCCAGGCCACCGCGGAGGCATTATTGGGTGGACGCCGAAGCATATCATCAACTTATGACTGTAATTATTATTTTAACCAGTTCTTAAGATTAAGCTAATCCCTTCTAAGACAGTTCGATTTTAAATTTTAGGATTAGGGCTTTTTCGAGCTAAAACGGGCTTTCCTAAAGTCAATTACAATTTTCAGTACTTTTGAAAAAAATAAATTACGAGTTCATAAATTTTAAATTACGAGTTTGTAATATAAACTAAACAATCCGTAAATCTAGGCTGAGGTTTAAAAGTGTACATGTACTTTGTGTGGACACCCACGTATATAATGTACAAGATTTTAATTAAAAGTAGGCGCATAATTTTGAATTAAAGCTAAACATGCACGCTCTTTAACTAAAGCCCCATAAATTTTACTGCGCGTGTATTTCCAATAGCAAGGGTATCAATATCACTCTTCGAATTAAGAAACTTTCAAATTTCAAATGCAACTTCAGAGTTCATCCGCTAGCAACTTTCAGAAAGCATTGATTTCACTTTGTTGTGTCTATCGTAAGACAGGCTGGTTAAGCCAGCCATTGAGCAGTACTTCCAATTAAGTTACGGGAAAGACTATGGAAAAGGCAGCAGGGTGAATCGTTTAGAAATCCCGACAAATCCTTAGAATCCCTCTGTAACGCACTCACATTGAAAGCGCCCTTGCTTTTAATAAAAAAAATTAAGTTAACTTTTACACCCATTGCTACCATTTCTCTTCTTAGGTCGGACTTGGCATAAGCACCTACTCAATTCTGGGGTTCAGTGACGGTGGTCGAGTGGGACTGATTATGGGTGCGGAGTACCCGCAGGAAATTCGGAAGATCGTGGCCGTGGGATCCAGTTGCTATGTCACAGATGCTGAGAAGAGGGACCTCAACGACGTTCGCCTAGTTCGCAACTGGAATCCAGACTCAAGGGCCCCCTTGGACCGTGAATACGGGGACGACCTGCAGGGCCTTTGGAACGAATTTCTCCACCGCTACTTTAGTTACAACGACATTTTCAAAACTGATCTGCCCAAAATCAAATGTCCTGTTTTTATTTTGCACGGGGAGCTTGACACCCTTGTTGCAGTAGAGCATGCGTATTATTTTAAGTCCAACCTTTCAAATGTACGCCTCTACATAGAAAGCAAAGGATCCCATTACTTTCATATTACGAATTACAAGTTGTTCAATGAAAAAATTACCACATTTTTTTTAGATGAAAGTTAAGCGTAACTAAATGTACGCATAAGCACAAATTTTTGTTAAAACTGTAATTTAAAATTAGGCTCTATTATATGGAACACACTAAAAACAAATGTGTCGGGAAAACATATAATTACTCTGCTGAATAATCAAACTAATAAAATTGCCAGATGTCTGTCTGTTCAAACAAGTCACAAGAACCGGGTGAAGTAACTATATAAAACATTAATTCATTGGTAGAAATTTTAGGCTCGACATTCTAGTTACAATTGGTTTAGGTTGTATGTCATGTCATGCGATTTGAAAAATAAAATTGACGAATATTCATGTAAGTGTCCGTATTATTGCAGATTCACTGTGAATGAATCTCCTAGGACTCATGTATTCTAAACATAATTACTTTAGTACAGAAGGATTTCCTAGAATATGAGTGTTGCTTTGACTGTGTAGTAAATGATGAATGTTACAATGGTAATAATGGTCATGCGTCGGAAGTAAAAGAAGATGTGAAACCGTGACTTGAGTGGTAGGTAACTGTTGTAACGTTGGCCAGTGAGCTCAGTCGAAATGCGAAGGCTCGTGTTTCGAATACATTGGAGCAAATTAGTCGACTTTGCGTGAACGTTCCCCGCGATAGGAATCATGACGACAAGGACGCTTATGGAGACGATGGAGAATGCGGGAAAGACGAAAAATGCTGGCAAGGGGATTTGGCTATAGAACTTAATGGAGATGTAGTTGCAACTGATAGCAATCACGAGAAGTAGGACCACGCCCCCGGGTACCAAGTACTCAGAGAAGCAAGCATCTGAGATCTGAAGAAAGATTTGGAGAATTTGGTACATGTTGCAGCAGACTCCCAATAAATCCCTCCGCGATTGAACCGTTTCCATGCTATCGATGCTTTGGGTATGACACCTAAAAATTCAGTGCGCTTAAACTTGACAATTGAAAAATATTACAGTTGAGTCAATTGCTAACTGCCAGAAATTTTAAGTCTGTTTCATTAGTCAAATCCAAATTGCAAAAATACTGCTTGAGAAAATTTAGTTCAACTTTGAGACAGGTCCGAAAATTTGGAAACTATCAGCCAACTGCAATGTAGGTTATAGGGTATTAAACCGAGCAGTATACAAGCGTTGGGTTACTTTTAAGTTGAAAATTTACTTTCTAACGCACAATACAAAAAAGTAATTATTAGTATAATGATATTACAATATAAGTGCAAAAATGAACTTTCTTACTGCATTTCATCAATGGACTGAGTAATAAAGTAGCCAGTGCTAAAAGCTATACCCGCTAGGAATGCCATAATATGACAAACATATAGATAGTCGAAAAGCGCAAAAATTGAGCAAATCAATGCTACGCAAATTTGAGTAGGAAGCGAGTACGTGTGTATATTTTTAATGAAAATAGATGTCAAGTATCTGTCATCATCAGGGTGTTCCAAAAATAATAGATAACCAAGTAGTGGCTGTATAAATTGCAAACTGTAAGTCAACTGCAATATTTTCCCCAATCTTTTGATATACCGCTGGTTGTACACGGAATGAAGAGACTCTTAAATGAAAATATAAAGAAAAATAAATTTGTTGTTTTATTTTAACGTATGGAATTACCATCAACTTAATTTTATGACTACTAACTTTCAAAAAACGATGAAGTTTTGTACAACTGGGTCACGACTTCTGCCACAAGATGACGTTTCTGGAACATATTGAGGTTAACGACGGAAATAAAAATGTATGTGGTTAGGTACATTGTGTGCAAAATAAAACGGATGTCAACTGCAAAGTTGGGACAGTTAATTCGCCAAATGTATCTCAAAAGGACGTATACCGTGTTCAAAAGCATGTAGAACGAGGTGCCGTAGAAGACAACCAAAAACCGGTGCTGAAGAGGAGAGTTGAGCCGATATATCTCAGAATCCCAACGAAATGGAAGGAATCCAAACATACACGAAGAGGTGAGTATCTTGTTGAGAAAAGATAGTATTCTATTCAAAGCCATCTCGGTTATTGACTGATGTTTAGAAATTCAAATTCTTTGTTAGATTGTTCACTTGCAGTAAAATCTTTTAAGCTCTTGTATAAACACCATTTGCAAAAAAAAACTTGCGTAGGCAACCCTATCGTGCATACTTTATCACCGGAAGTTTTAAGTGCGAACTTGCGACATTGACATTTTGAAACCGAGTCGCAGTATATAATTTCAACAAATGGATCACTCATATTTTCCGTACTTATTGGAAAACAGAATTGCCTGTTGTTGAAATGTTTTGTATAGTCTTATACATTAAGAGTAAAAGACACGTATCGTGAGTGCGTGACGAGTACGGGGGATCTCCAAGTTATTGTTTTGAGTTTCGCTTTTGAGCGAAGACGTCTAGCAGTAACTCAAACGAATTCTATAACGATATTTTTATTTTTTCTAGCAATTTTTTTAATTAAGTAAAGACAAACCGAACAAACCAACATAGAGGTAGAACCCTTAGTTCTACTTTTTCTTTATCTTAATTTTAATTTACATTGAAAATACTGGCCTTGAATAAATGATAGACTTGTCTTAGGATAGGCTTCCTTGGCTTTCTTAAAATTCGCATATATTTCACTGTAACAGATATGTAACAAAGAAATTGAGAATAAAATATTAGTTTCTTCACCGCAATTTAAACTGAAATTCCACATGAAAATGCAGTTTATAAAAATAATTACCTTTTCTTTCATGCAAATTGAAGTGTCTGCTATTATTTTGATAAATGAACTCGAATAATAGATACTGACACAATTGCTTTGCTTGCAAATGTACGTAACTGAAAGTATTAACCCACGCCTAAACAGGAGCATGTCTTATTTTTTAACTAATTACGGCAGAGCTAAATTAGCCGCACTTGTAACTAAGATTAAGAAACGCCTACATCCATATTAGAACAAAAGTAGCTCAGATTGCATACCTTTCATACAGTATGTTATTCGGCGTATTAGAATGCATTTGACAGTACAGTGGTTACTCATTTTGCACATAATCTTAACCTTCTACAATTGGCTACACACTTTGTGAGGATTTTATGGCTTGAGACGTTATGAAAATTCAAAAAACCAACACTCTAATTGGGCCATGCCACATTTATTGCCGTCTTCTAATTATAAAATGTGCAGAATCTGCAATTAATTACTTGCGTAGACAGGATAGTCTGAACGAGGTGCACTTTGTTCATTGGGTAAACTTACACTTCGACCCTGAAGTTCAGGATTCTCTACCTCTACTGTGTCTGACGAATTCGAAGGAGTCTCTGACGGTGGGCCACTTTGCTCTAGTGGATTTAGCTCCGTTTGTTGTGGTGGGGCTGGTGGCTCATTTGCCAAACCGGGATTCTGCTCTTGGATTACTGTCGGGTGGGGTTGAATCACTGGAAATTGATGTATAATACTTGGCCCTTGAGCAATAACTTGAGTTGCAGGGAGAAATATTTGAGCTGGAATAATAGGAGTTTTATGAATGGTCGTTTGATAACCTGTCACATACAACGTGGTTGGAGCACCATCAGCGCTACAACAGAGGACGCTCAACAGTATAATCGTCATCTGAAATCAAAACAAAATCAAAACCGTGAAATTCTAATTTTCTCCAATACTACATAGAAATAGATGACGCACCTTTGCTACGGACAAAATTTAGCCATTCACTAATGGCTCTATTAGCAAAATCTCCCTGCTTTTATACTGTCTCCAACAACGTGAGCACACTTTGGTTCCTGGATTCGTGTATGACCACTTTTGGTCAAGTTAGAAAGGCCAATTAAAGTCTCAGTTTATGCTAAGAATGTTTGCAAAAACACTCACATAGCACAAGAATCTCTTCCTCCCTTTCAAATTTCTTATTATTGCTTCTTCTCTTTACTAAATAGAACATAACTTTAGCAAAATTCTTGTGATGACCATTTCCCTTCTATACTCATCGCTAAAACAAATATTTGGGTAATACTGAATATTACTGGGTATGACTCACCAAAACATTCTGAAACTAATTTAATTTAGCTTTAAGGCTTCTAACTTGTGTTGATCATCGCCCAATTGGCCTAATGTCAATTTTTCCCGTTTTCGAGGAGCCCAATTGGGTTTATATATGTTTACCTAGTCCTGGGATCAACCGAATGCCGACGGATAAATGATAAAACTATAATAATTATTATTATCCATAATGTATAATGTAATAGATAAATTGTCAAGAGCGTATCCTGCGGTGCATTAAGGTCAAATTAAATACTTTCTGTAAAATAATGTAAACTTATTTTTGTGCTTTTTGTAGAATTTAGAACAGGTTAATTTATCATTGTACAAATTAATTTTAACGTAGGTGTAACATCTTAAGTATTATTTGTAAAAAAAATATCGAGAACATTGTTATATATATATATATATATATATATATATATATAT
>VYYI01000353.1:0-14281 GCA_021029175.1 Bilobella aurantiaca | reverse complement strand
TTATGTGTGTGTGTGTGTGTGTATATATATATATATATATATATATATATATATATATATATATATATCACATATTACTTAGAAATGTCTGCGCGTTAACTGATAGATACAGGTAATTTTGTGTCGAGTTGAATGATATCCGGTTTTGATAACCGGTGTTTTGATAAACTGAAAGAAGTTTTCCTTGAGCCTGCTTCCAACTGCAATTCATATTACGCAAGGATTTAAATACAAATTCGATTCTGTTGCATTATCTTCCTTATACTGGAACATCTAGCTCCAATTATCAGTTTGGACTCTTCACAAGAGTAGAAATGGCCACATTGGGGGCCTGGCTCGGCTCTATCTGCATTTGGTTCTTACTCACTCTAACTGCAGTTCCAATTTTCTCTCTAATTTCCCTGTATCGCTTTCTCCTGGGAAAGTTATTACCATTTTTCAATGCGAAAGTGGCAGGCCTGATAGACCGCAGAAGCTCCTTGTTCTTAAGTAAAGATGTCAAGAAGAACGTTCGAATGGCGTTTGTGTTCCTCCTGGAGGGAAAGGTGGAGCTATCACAGCTAAGGTCACGTGTTTTTTGCCATGTTGTGGAGAAGAGGTCGGCAAACAACCAGCTCATGAGGCCAGAGCTCCAGCAGTTTCCAGTGGCCATTGGTGGCTACTACTTCTGGGAGTGGGAAGAAGGCTTCAATATAAAGAGCCACATCAACCTCCTCCAGGTGGAACCGTCGTGGCCCTTCAAGGAGAAGTCTGGGCAAAGTGTGCTGAAGATGGTGGAGGAGAAAGTGCTTGAAAAGTCATTCCAACAAAATAAGTCTCCGTGGGAGCTATTGATGCTGCACAATTACAGAGACTCTCCGGATGTAGGACAAAAAGAGTCGACCTACACCGGCACAATGATCATTCTACACATGAGTGATGCACTTGGCAAGTAGTTTTTTATTAGAAGCTAGATTTTAGAACGAGATTTGGTAATTATAGACATACAATATTTACTTCTCTATGAATTCTTTATGTGATACGGGGTCCGTCTTCATTGTGAATTTGGCAAAATGGTGAATGTAGAAATTGTATTTTTTAGAAATTTAAAATTAAAAAAATAAATTATGAAATACAAAAATGAATTCTCGACTAAAAGAGTCAGGTTAGGTTTAGGTTAACTCAACCTAGAAGAAAATAGGCCATCCCAAGAAGTGTGCCAAAAGCTTATTACCACTCCTATATCGGTGTGCTACACTTTTTTTTCTACACTTTGAAGATCAATGTTCGAATCAAAAAGCGTTTAAAGGGGCATTCTGCTGGAAAATTGAGTTACTAAAGTAAATTACCATGCTGTCAACAGTACGACTTCCTTTGTACACATTTTCATCAAATACTCTTGTGCTTACTGCCATACTCTCTACAAAAGTATGCTAATCTATTTGATTTTTATAATTTTTATCCTTTGACAGGCGACGGGTCCACAATAAGTGGACTTTGTCAGGACATTTTTGGAGACAGAGTCCTAACCGATGTTCCAAAGGTTTTAAATGTCAATAAGGAGCAAAATGAATTTGGTTTCAAAAGCCAAGTGTTCACAATGTTTTTTGGACCTTGGAATGCTTTGCAGTCATTTCGAAGTGAGAGGAAGATCACTGGCAATTTCGTTTCAAACGTGGTTTCCTCTGTCAAAACACCGAAGTTTACTCTTGGTATGACGCCCAACATCCCGACTGAACTTTTAGAGCGGATACGGAAGTCGCAGGGAGTGACTGTCACTGCAGCTGTAACAGCACTCGCAGGCAGAGCATATCGAAAACTTATCTTAAGTGCGGGATGTGAGCTCCCAAACCTTATTTTGTGTTATTCTACATGTGAGTTACCAAGGAAAGACTCGTTTGCCATGAGAAACAACAAGTATGTATTTCCTGAGCTTTTAAAACTTGACTATACCCATAGTATCGGAATTAGCTTAGGATTTGCCACTTGTATATTAACGAAAGTTTTTGTAGTTTTGTTTTTCTGTTTGCATGAGCATAGTTTTAGTCCACGCAATATTTGTACGTCTTGGGGCGGGCCTGCCTTGCTAGTCGTATAAAATACGGCCCAAAGAGCGTATTGTGAACGTGAACTTTTTCAAAGTTTTCCCAAAAATATGGAGTTCTAAATACAAAAAACGATGAATGCGAAAAAGTTCATGGTCCAACTTTTAGCCGTGTATTAACCATCTTGTCTTTTCAACATTGTAGGTTTAACTGCATTAATCAATGTAAACCAATGATTTCTTATAGAACTAAATTGCGGTCCGAAGTAAACATAAGCTCTGAAGGTAGTGAAATTTTCAAACTTGCAAATACGTCCTTATTGAGCTACCAAAATTCTACCAACCCTCGCTTCACGTATTCGCTAATGGGAATAATTGGTCTTTTGTGGAACTCCATAAAGGAAAGCTGTGATCCTATTTATTTATGTCGATTTCCTTCGGACAGGGCAACAATGGGTTTTACTAACGTATCGGTAAGTCAACTTCCGCACATTTCGCACAAACCTACAACATCACGATCTTCAGATTTTATATTTGCAACAATGATATCTTTTAATTTCTTTACAAATTTTTATGTATAACGTTGTGCAAGAAGTATGTGTTGAAGTGTTATGTGTAGAAAATATTACAGTACTTAATAACAGTCGCATTAGTCAGGTTTTTAAGTTTTATGATTGGAAACCTTTGCAGTGTAGATTTTAACCGCAGGTGACGAGTGAAGACCTGTATTTTAAAGGCGTAAATCGTCTAAGAAGTGTGTTTGGATTAGCACTAAATCAATCAGGTAATTAAATGGAAACATTATTTACTGTTTGATTGGCTCAGTGATTCTTCTTTTACGATTTCAGATGGAAATGGTGTGGTTTGCTTGTCGTGTAGTTGTAAAGACACGGTGCGCCTTGTTTTTCACATATGCAGTGAAACTGTTCCAGAGAAATACCTCGATCCGGAACGCTTTACTCAATTTTTTATGGAGGATCTCGAGTACTGGAGTGGCGGGGATTCAGTTTAAATACCAATAACCTTAACTGAATTGCATATTTAACACAATTAATCAACTACAAACCAGCCACAATTTTAAGTGCGTTTAACATAAGTTGCATTAATAATGACATTAAAACGTAACCTCAACCAGTATTTTGTCAAATTTCAAGTTATTAGTTTTGATTTCGTGTTGACCTAGAAAAGTATATCAAAAAAAGTTTTAGTAAAGGTATTATAGTTAGAACTAACTTACCGCTGGCGCCTTTGGTGTTGGTTGCTTGAAACATGACTCTTAAGTAAACGATTGGCTATTAGTAAAAACTAACAAAACAAACCCCTCCACAAGATGGAACCCACAATTAACGGACGTTTCTCGATGTTTTTAGGTCTAAATTTTAGATTTAACTGTGTACTGCTAAAATATGAAACGCTAAAACCAAAGTCGAAAATTAAGGAAAATGGGAACTCGCTAAATATAAATACAAAAGTACGTGATATCAATGTTTCCAACATTAACTAGAAGGTTTCCGATTAGGTTTAGGTTTTTAATAGGTCAAATTTGGTTTGCGTCCACCAAATACACTACTATCAAGCTGATACGCACAGAAAGCTACTAATAGCTGTACAAATAGCAATACAAAATTTTCAAATTTTCATTTTCAGTTGCACGAAATTTTGAATATTGTAGTTTTCGGTTTTAGATTCTTCGGTTTAAATTTGTTATTCATCGGTTCGGTTTTTATGTATACTGGATTTATTAAGTTTTGTGTGTGTGTGTGTGTGTAGAAAACAACTCCTCTATTAGGTTACTGCGTATTACAATGCTCAATTATATGTTTAAACATATATGAACCCTTTTGTTGGGAAAATAAGTAAGCGCAAATTTTTAGCCGTTCATCTAGTAGTGGATACCCAACAAGTATATTAAATAACACAAAGGGGGTTCAAGATTCCATCAATCTTTCTAGATCGGTTCCTGATTTAGCATTGATCACTCAATGCCGGCAAGAAGAAAGCATAAAATGAATCAAATAGACAAAAATAACACAATTAGGCTCATCAATCAAGCGACTCAACCTGGTTACGAGCTGATCGTTGGTAAAGTGATTTGAATTATAAGGGATCATTAAATAATTACAAGAAAACTTTCATAAATGTTGCAATTAGGATAATTGACGACATGAAGATTTGCCTTAGACATTTTGATTTTTTCTGATGCGATGCCATCTGCAAATCCACATTTTCGTTTTTTTGTAAGAGGATTTGCCCTAGGTGTAGGACTGTTAGGTGTTTGAAGCGAAAGCGTCATAATAGAAAAAGAAAGTGGAGAATCCTTTCTAGTTCGCTTCACATTCAAATGACTCACTGAAAGAATAGAAATTTCGTTAGAATTAGGTTGTTGGAGTAAAAAAAGCCTTTTCAAGAAAAGCCATATTTCCTTCGGAGCATTACTTTCACTCGCTTTCTTTCATGATTTCCCTGATTTCCTTTCCATGTATTGTTATGCAGATGTTTGGATACAGGAAATAGGACTTTTATGAGAATGTTGCTCACTTGGCAGTAAGAGGCTTCTTCCAACTCCACTTTGATCACAGTCACAAAAGTAGGCTTTAGAATGTGATATTCCTTCGCATACTGAAACCAAGGCAACACACACTTACTTAATACCGCAAAATAAGGCCGAATATGTAGATGAAATTTACTAACGCGATGACTGTTTGTAGAATAAGTTTGTGTCAACTGAAACTAACAATTTACAAAACAATAATTAATGTACAAATACATTGACGCAATACACAATCGAAGGAATTTTGCTTTGTAGGGAACAAGTCAATCCTAAGCTGTGCTTCAATTCCATTTGGGAAAACGAGGTCAATTATGCGGAATTTGATTGAAGAACAAAGGCTCCTTTGGTGTGTTTGAGTTGCTTCCTGAGTATTTCCGATTTAGCTTTATCTCTTCATGAAAGTGGCTTGAGGGAATCCGTTTCACAATAAAATCCATTTTCCGAAGTGTTCCTTTACGTCAAATTCAAATTCGTTTCACGAGCTCTAACACAGTCTACTAACCTCCAATAACCTCCGACCCATTTCCTGCTACTAAGCAAGTTTCCATGTACTTTACTTCAATAAAATGAAGGCTCCATTTCATAATATATTTTAAAATTTGAAAATCAACTTGCAAGTCTGAAAAAAAAATTATCGCTGCAATACACATTAATACATGTTTTGCACGCATGAAACAGGGTGGATTGCACCTAGGGGTATTCGGTGAAAATTAGTACTTTTCAAGTACTTTTCAAAAAAAAATTTTTCTGGATTATTGCATAACTTTCCGAATCATGACATTTGGAGTGGATTAAGACCATCTTTCAAAAAAAAAAAATTTCGAAAAAATTTCTGTTTTTTTTTTAGAAAAATTTCTAAGTTTTTTGAAAAGTGATTCCCTTATAAGCGACAAAATGACCCTTACAAAAGTTGTTCAGAATAAAAAACTGAACAACTTTTCTTTATAAAATTTTCCTCCGCGCCCCACTGTTCGAGGTCGCCAGTGACCCTTCGGTACTTTAACATTGTTTTCAAAAATTTAAAAATGTCGAATAGTGACCCACAGAGGAAAATTTTATAAGGAAAAGTTGTTCAGTTCAGTTCAGGTGCAATGAAACACCTTTCCACCAGCAAAGTTACGTAGAATACTTTCTGCTTTGACAAAATTTCAAACTACAAAACTATTGTTATAAGAGTTCCAAACCATCAGTAAAACGTTAGTTTTGATAATTAGGTCTTGTGTGTGCTAAGATTTTGTGTGCAGAGTATATTGTCCTTATTTGGTCAACTATTTCACAAATAATAGACAAAAATGAAATCGAGGAATACTCTATTTTTCTTCCAAAATATTTATATAGAAGTTGACAATAGCCAAGCAGGTACGACCTAAGGCGGAAGAATTCTGTATAAAATTTTACCTCTCTTGTTGAGTTTCATATTCTTAATAAATCAAAAATTACGTTCATAAAACTTCTTTTTGAAAAACATCAAGTTGAAATTTACAATATAGCCATAGAAATTACCTTATTTACGTTTTGAAAAACTAACCCAAGATGGGGCTTGTTTGGCACTCAATCAAATAAACGTAAAAGTAATATTGTGTGGCCGAACACGTGACAATTAAAAGTGCATTGTATAAGTGTGTTTGATTTGGCTTATTCAAAGACGGAAATGAGTGTGAGTTAGAATTATCTTGGAAGAGCCTCCGTTAATGCTTCTCATTTTGAGTGAAAGCGAAGCTAAGCTTTCCTTGAGAAGGGAAAGTAATTCTCCTTCTTTCACTTGCTTTAAATTGAAGGGGCATTAGGCACGAAGATAGTACGTAAGCCCTTTTAACGGCATCCTCTCTAAGTAGTTTTCTCGAAACTCACTCACCTGTCACGAAAAGAAGAGAAAAAAATTTAATTATTCAGGAACAGTACGAGTCAACCATTAAACAGCACATAATTATTCCCCTAGCTAACAATTAAGTCATAATTCTTTTTAGAACTAGCACCCGAGCCTTCTAATTCACCCAGCCCATTCAGTAACAGCATTTTAGACTATTCTGTCTTTTGCTAAACTATCCCTTTGTTTTGTAATAGGTTTATTGTAGATTGGAGTAATTGCGTAGATGTTGAAAGTGCGACCGCAAATAAGCGGAAGCCCGTTGTTTGATCTTATTAGATTTGTATGTGATGCGACTCCTTGTGTGCGATGGTAGTTGGAAATTGGATTTTATGCATAACCGCAACAAAGGGAGTGGCGGGGGAGCGGCCTAATGGCGGCTCGGAGCCAATTTCATGCGTCTTACTTTTGTGCTCTTGATGTCGATCCGCTTCAAATTAGTTTTGGTCGTTAGGAGACAATGGCAGAACAATTTCCAGACTCCCTTTCTCTAGGGCTCTTCTTTGCTTTGCAAAATATTGCCAAGTCACTGAAATTGAAAGGAAAACAAAAGCAGAGTACAATGGGTCTCAATTTATTCAGAACAGGACAAGGATTAAGTTTTAGAGAAAAAGCTTTTTACCCAAATGCAAAGCCACACTGTGAATGTGTTTAAGATTTGAAGTAAAGTAGATTTGCAGGGTTTTACATTAAATACTATTAATTATTAAATACTAGCCAAACATACGTCTCCGGGGTTAGGTTGACAAGCGCGGATTTTAAGTTGTCAACTTAACTAATAGCCAAGTAAGTAATTCTCAAAAACAAAATATGAGACAAAATGATGCACTATTCAAGCGCGGATTGAAGTAGATGTTACTTTTTACGTGAACTTCTGGGTCAAACACATAGCTAAGTACCGAAATACAAAATACCGCTAAAATAAAATAAAGAATCGACTGTCTTCAAAATAAACCTGAAATGCGTGTACGTTAAGAGAAGGGTAAGGTTAGGTTTAGGTTAGTGTACGACTAAACCTCTTACGCGAACTTACTTAAGATTCATTAATATAGCTCGCGAAATGATTATTTTTCCAAATTGTCATAACAACAAAGCACTTCACCTTCCAACATGTTCAGGCTAGTTACATTTGTCGAATACGAAGAATTTTGAGTTTAGGTTTGAGGTTTTGTGTAAAATGTAGAAGCAATGCAGTTTGAAATGTTAATGAATACAAAACTCAAACCATGAACCAAGCAGTGTTTATTATAGTAAATTGCGTGAGCCTCGTAGCAAAAGTTGTTTTCATAACCTGAATATACGGCAATTAGGTTAATGTCTGCAAAATGCTAATTTGAGGGTTTTGGAGTCTGTAAAAGTGTAGGTTGAAAATATCGATTTGTGTAGATGGGACTGGAAGTGAAGATATAAATGAATAAGATAAACATGACCCAAATCATGTAGTGAATCCAGAGGCCTAACATCTGCGTTTAAATGAAATCTCTGCCGAAGTAGGCGGAATCGGAATCTTTTTTTTTATTTGAATTCCAGCACACCGTGAGCCGACCTTCAGAATTCCAAAACTCTAAGATGCTTTCCAAATTGAGATTCCTAATTGAGAAATATTTCCCACACCTGAGCCTGCCACCCAAAATTTAATATTCATTTCCGTTTCATCCAAGTATAAATTTAGTTTTTGTGTGGGATGGTCCTTGAAGAAGGCGTCTGGGAGAAGAAGGGAAATGAACTTCCGCTTTGTCTTCCACTTTCATGCCGAATCTCTTGACTTCACAACTTCAAGAAAGCACGAATCTCCCATGAAAGTTGTAGCTTGCAGCTTCAATTCAAGGTTTAATATTGACTCAGAGTCAATCCTTTCAAAATTAAAGCTAGTAAAACTATCCATAAATTCTATTATTGTTCAATAAAAATGTATCATAAACTTTTGTGTTGAACTTTAGTTTGATTTGGAATTTTAATATACACCCAAACTTATCAAACGTAGAAGGTAAAATTATCAACACAAACTTTCTTGCAAATTCTGTGCTATGTTATTTGTTTGGTTACATTTTATTGGAGTCGTCGAATAGACAACCCACGTTTCTTACCAGCAAAATTTACGAGTTTATATAAGAAATATTCAAACAAGCCCGCCCCAACCTTATAAAGTTCAGAAAACAGAAAGTCTTCTAGATCTTCAATGTCTCTGTAGAAATTTATAAAAACTCGAATTAACCCGCATATAAACAGCAGCCAATTTTCCGATCAAGTAGAAAATATATCATTGAGTGTGCAAATAAACAGGGTTTTATGATTAACTCAACGATACTATTTTTCAAGACAAATTTATACATCGTAGCTGTCAATTATTGTTTAGTAATAAGGATTAATCGCTCACGATTAGCGTATTTAATTTTTTGGTTAGCTTTTTATATAAATGCAAGTTGAATTCGAATCATGTAATGAAATTTCAAACTCAAGACATGGACTACATATTAAGTATTTGGCTCAAAGGGACAAGAGTAAAATATGCGAAGAGTGGGATTTGAGGAGCAGCTGGACTTTCTCCATATCCCACATAATAGACCCTTTCTTCCATTCCTTCGACTCTGCTTGCAATGCAGAGAGCGTCCATTAGAACTAATTTGGTTTTGTGCAAATTGAAGTCAGGGGAAGAGGGACCCTTTGGAATCACAACTATTCGACCTCCATTGTTTCCCTTGAATTAAGTCAAAAGACTCAGCGAGAGTCAAAGGAGGAGAAGGAGCCAAATTATGTAAATTTCTAAGAAAAACGAAATTGGAAGAGTCAAGACGCGGAAGATAGGAACGAAATTATGTTTTCACTTTTGAGAAAAGCCCATTCGAGCAGCTTGAACTTGTTGGAGGAAATGGCCTAAGCCCAATTAAAATATTCGCTCTGACAGGCTCCCAAATCCCTTTGTTTGCAAATGGATCTCGAAGAACCCCTTCTCACTTGACGAAATTTAAGCTTTGGACTTTTCCTATTACAACTCTTTAGAGCAAAATTAAAGTCAACGGAAGAGTTAAGCTCAGGAGCGCAGTGCTTGAAAACAATCCAAACAAATTCCAAGAAATCAGCCAAAAGGTGGCATACTAAAAGTAACTTCAGAATTTAGAAGAGAAAACACTTCCAACATTAAAATGACAAAAAGCCTAAAATAGGGCTCATTTTTGACGCTTTCCGAATATATTGCAGGAAAAGTAAAGGTAAGCAGTTTAGCAACTTTGTATTCACACTTTTCGTTCCGTTTCATTTCATTTGTGGGCATATGAACTGTAGATAGGAGGGTGATAGGAAGTCTGTGTGTTGCTGATAAAGCCGTGGAAGTACTTCCAGAGTAATAATTGACAAGAATCTTAAGAAAAACAAAGTTTAAGTGCGATGAGTGCAAAATTTAGGCTTAGAATAAAGTTTTGAAATTGTAGCACTTTCGAGTAGCTAAGCAGATGGTAATTGGATCTTCTATTTCAAGCTCGTTATCTAAATGACTATTTTGAAGCCTCAAACCAATGGGGGAATAAGGCTTCTTCGAGATGGAGATTTAGTCAAATTACGAATTTTAATCCAGTGGGATTTTACTTTTAAAAGAACTTTCTCTTACGAACCGCATTCAAGTCTCTGTTAAATTTAATGTTTTAAGGTACACTTTATTAATTTCAAAAATTTCAAAGTATTTGGTGAACTTTAAAACCTAACTTTTGATTTAGAAAACTTAGTTTCCGAAAGTAGAAAAATAGATACCTAAACTTACTTTGCAGTGCAACGGTTGCACCAAAATACCCTTCAACACCCTTCTACTTTTTGACGAGACAAGGCTGCATAGAAGTAAAGTGAAAGGTTTTAATTTTGCACAATTTCCAAAGTGTACCTGAAAATGAACTTATGCACCTAAACCTTAAATCATTCAAAATACCAACACAACATTTCTACTTGATTGTGCAAGCTAGGCTTGCGTGTACATTTTCTTAGGAAAAATGAAAAAAGGAAATGCTTTTAGTACAATAATATCACTCTACTTAGGGATTACATTGGAAAAGACGTAGCAAAGGCAAAAACTCATTATGCACCATTATAGGCAACTATTGGCTATTCAATCAGGAAGAGCAATTTTCCTTTTGATAGAAAGTCATGTTGAATTTCCATGTTCTTTTGGCTCACAATAAATTGGAGCTTATCCTGAATTTCTTTGGAGCGCCTTATGCTGCTAGCATCTTTTAGACTCCTTCGACTCGTGTTCATATAAATAAAAAGGCGCATCTTGTCATAAATTTTCGTTTATAGAAGGAACCTTACACTTAAGTGGATATGGGCCTCTGTAGCAAGTGACAAGCACAAGGAGGTTTCATGCCCAACAAAACTCCAGTTCAACTTGATGAGCGCCTCCGCTCAAGTGGAAAAGTGCTTAGGTAGTCTCCGCTTTAATTCGAGATGAAGTTGACAGTTGTGAGCCGCTTAAGCCCTCGTCTTTCAACTCTTCATTTTCTATTGCTAGAATTTTTGTTGTCGCAAATTCTTTCTTAACACAAAATCGCCTTCGTTTCAAATTTAGAAATGTTTCACTCAAGGGTCCCTGTCCCTTGACATAGACAGGAGAGACTTGGAAAGGAATAATAATATGGAGTATAAGGAGTAGGCAAAGTATCCTGCTCTCCCAACTTGGAAAACTTCTAAAAAGTAAATGCAGGACTTTTACTCCCTTTGCCAACTTCTCTAAGTAAAATTTTACCTCTCACTCCACATATGTCGTCAAGTTCTCAATAATTCACACATGCCAAATCCAGTCACGAATCTAGAGGCCGGTACCAAGAGAGATCACAAAATCTTAAGCTTTTTTAGCTATTGATTTTTGTAAATTCATGCAATGCTGCTCAGGTTTCAAGCCAAGCTTTACTCTAAAGCAAGTTTTGAAATAACTTACAATTTGCAATCATATCGGCCTTCGCAGGTATGCAATGCCGTAAATGGGCTACGTTAACTTGAATTTATGAGCCTGTCACTCGGATAGTAAGGAGGAGGCTAAATACTGCGCCGTTTTCCCAAAGGAAACCAGCAAGCGGAAAGGGAAAACTGTAAAATGCTTTCGCCACCGGCCCTGTGAGACGCAAAAGTAATTTCCGGTCTCATTTTCTTAATCTCTCGGGAAGCATCTTGTTGATTTCAAAAGCAGGTTAAAGGTTCCACATGTCGGAAGTTAGCTTTGCAAATTAAGGAAGAATTGTACTTTCCTGGAAAAAGTTGCCTCATAAATTCCTGTCGCACTCATTACAATTTATTTGACCAGAATCTCACTTGTTTCCTGTTTTCAGAAATTGCAAATGCAACCTCACTGCTTCTATTTTGCGTAGAACGCCGCCCGTCATTTTCGTATTGAAGTGAAAGTGAAGGGTGCGTAATTTCTCTCTAAAAGTAAAGTTGGGAAGGAGATGCGAATCATAAACTCTCATTTAATTACAGGGTTTCACTTCTATCAAAATTGTTTGTGACTTGGCTGCATCTCCAAGAATGCTGGAGGATAATTGAATTCTGCTCGGAGTGATGTATAATTTACTTTTTGATTACAGACTTTTATGTGAAGAAGAGTTGGTGGAAGTTCGTTCTGGAACTTATGAAAACCCTTCAACTTCCCTCTGAAGTTGATGCGAAAGAATTCGATTTCTATTTGATGACACTTGTCTCAAGTCCTCTTAATTTGATTACTTTGTGCGAGGAGATTCCGAAGCCTTCTAAAGCTCAAGCCCTTTCTCAAATGAGTTTCATCACTAATTCCTACTTTCACCAGATCTTGTCAGATTCATTCCGCGCTGGACTCTAAGGAGACGAATTTCTTAAGCCTTGAAACACCAGCCCCCTACATCACACTGGGGAATGAATTTTTGTGGTTCAACTGCACTACCGGTGCAGATCCGCAAAGCATTCCTCAGCTTATATATTCTGTATTAACAAAGTTTCAAAACCATTATTTTTAAGAAAACATAATCTACCACTCTTCATTATCATATACTTCTGTAATTATTACTATGTTTAACTATTCCTTAGTGATGAGTGCTTCTGCTTGTATGGAACTGCAGAAATATGTAATGTTTAAATAGATATATACCGTGTAGATATTTGAAATATTTAAGCGGAAGCGATGCAGATTTGAGGGATTGAAGAAAAGTTTTAACTAAACTGAACTAAAAATTCTAAAAACTCAATTCCGTAGCTGTGTATTCTAGGAAAATTGTACTTTAAAATCTTAAATTTCCCCAATAAAGAACTACGGGAGGACGTAGCGTAGCAACTTAAGCTCGGTCTTAAGAAGTGTTTGAGGTCTGGTTATTCGATTTGACCAATTTGAGTAGCCGAATTAGATTTTGAGACAGATGCGTGTTGTCAAAATTAAGATGCTTAGCCATCCTTTTATTCATAAGTTTTTACTACATAGATTGAAAGTGGTGAAAAGTGATGCAATTTGTAAATAATGGGAAAAGGTGTGTACACCCAAGGATGGGTGAACCCTGGGTTTTGGGCTGACTGTTGAGGTGGGAGTTGAGTGGGGATTATTGGGTGTTTGGGGAATAAGAGGCGAGTGGACGTTTGTGCTCATTTTGATCTGATGTGTATTGGAGTCGAGATGGTTGTAGGTGTAGGCATTGATTTATTGATCAGTTGGAGAGATACAGGAGATGATGAGGTCTCCCCAGTCCCATTCAATTTATACAAATATGAACCAACGCCATGAGAACGGAGCAGACGGCATTCCAAATGTCGCAATCCACTCACTCTCGGCGACATGTGCGGCATGAGATAACCAACCTCGGTTTATCGCCGCCTTCCTCTGCGACGCTCTTCTAAATTATTCAAAATTAGTTCATCAACTCTGAATCCTATAGATTGATAATGAAAGCGATTTTTTTATATCCCTACTGCCCAAATAATTATTCAATATAAGTTTACCTCATATAAATTTGAAAAATCATATTTGAGTTATTTGAACTCTTATTATTTAAAAAAAATGTATCAATAGTGTCTGTTTTAGCAAATAGGTAATTTAGATAAGTTCAATGCTTTACTATAAATAATATATATATATTATATATGTATATATATAATATTATTAAACCTCGATTGCTTCTGTTGTGGGTGCGTAACGAAGTGTTCTAACTTACTCACTTATATATTATATTTAATAACATATATACTGCTGCAGCATACGGGTTAAAACGGAACAACCTTAAAAATTCAAACCAAGGAATTAACTGTGAGTTTTATTTGATACCTTTAAAAATGGAACAAAGACTGAGAAACTAGGTGAGGAATTTTTAATGATACTGCTGTCCTAGGACGGGCATGCTTTGCAATTGCTTATTTTACAGTCCATCTTGTTAGGTAAAAAAGTGGAATATGTGCTATGGTGCTTACTTTGGCAGGTGCCAGCTTTTGAGTCTGCAGGAGGTCTTCGTAGTTGGTCCAAATGACATCTATATCCCAGAGCACAGGTTCCATGGACTGAAATAGAAAAACATGACAATAGAACCAGAATGCCACTTTGACACAGGAATCTCATCCAATTTTCAGATATCACCATTCCACTTTTCTGTCACAACAAGTCAAGGAGGGAAAGATGCCGTATTAGGAAAAGTTAGACTCTCAACCAAAAGCACGTTATAACAGTTAGCATTTGCACACAAACATGAGTTAACGTCTGCCTGTATACTTCACACTTGCGTGGAGGAAAAGGGCATAGTACATGGTACAAAAAGATGTAGCATTAAACCAAAATAACATTTTCATAACTTTCATATCATAATTATAAGGGTAGAATTATACCAAGGGCGTTAACAATTTTGCAAGTACA
>VYYI01000352.1:0-33991 GCA_021029175.1 Bilobella aurantiaca | reverse complement strand
AAAGGGCTCCATCGAGAGCCCTTAATGCCATCGAGAGCCCTTAATGACAGAAGGGCCCTTATATTAAACCTATTAAATTTGTTATTAAAAATGAAAAATTAAGAAAAAATCGGTTGACATTACCCTCCACCAATGCGTGTGAGGAAGAGGATCTGCTCTGACTTGTTTAAATTTTTGAATGAGTCTACAAGTGAATTAACTTTGGTCGTGTCGGTGGACTCGAACTGAAGGGCATTGTTGGGACTATTTGTACTTAGAATATTGTTTAGGTTGATTGAGCGAAGAGCATCCATTTCCGGGGTGGGGGCGGGGTAATTAAATATTAATTAACTAAGCAATTAAGTGGTGACTTAATCAGAGCCTGATCCACCCCACCAACCACTGCCGGAGTTTGGACGAGGATCAAATGAGGAGCTCTTGAAAAATATAAAAAAAAATAGTTAAGTGCCCCAGAGATCTCCTCCTTCAACATAGACCTCTTCTATTTTCCATTTTCCTATATTTCGGCCTAGTGAGCCTCCCAGGGTCTAGATGGTACTCTCAACCACTTTACTACCACTTACCACTACCAAACATCATTTACAATTACTCACAATTTACCTAGTTATTCTCCTCCAAAAATTACCTATCAAAATCCTCCGCCTTTTGAGTTATGAAATAGGCTTTAACAGGTTCGCAAGGTTTCGTAAAAACGCTTTACAAAAACTGGAATTATAATTATGTAATAATACGCCAACACTTTCCATCTTCAATGATCGAGTTGAAGACGCTGGAGAGCTTCCAGGAAAAATTTGCAAAATGTATGCATGAAAATCGTGTTTGAATGGGTACTAAGAATCATTGAGGTTGAAAAATCTGTAATAAAAATGCAGCGTCTTTTTTTGGTTCTATTTCAAATATTTTTTATTCATGTATAATTTAAACGCCACTCAAATACCTATACGGTTCATTGTTAAAAAATTTATCTCGGTTATAGGTTTGGTCTTCTAGAGCAATTACTTTGAATTTTATTATATATATGTATATATATTGGGGTTTATATATATATATATATATATATATTCTTAATATTTTAAGCTACGTCAAACGCAAAATTGATTTTTTAATCAAATCACTAACTATCGAGGAAAGCGGAAATTGCGGTTTGTTAAAAAATTCAAGGGTTGAATTATTTACAAAAACATTTAGTTATTTAGTCGGATCTCCATCAGAAAGTTGTATATTTTTAATTATGAACAAATTGACGCTGATTTTGAGCATTGTTTTAGCGCTGGGAGTGTGCTTGAGTTTCGCACAAAACCAAGAGGAGTATCAAAAAGCATTGCGTCAGGTAACGTTTAAAATATTAAAAACTTTTTTTTCGAAATAAGTTCGAAATTTTGAATATTATTTAGACTAGGATACCAGAAGGTGCGGAGTGTTACAACAATGGAAAAACAGGACGCTGCAAGGAAGGGTTGTACTGTTGCTACAAGGCCAAGGGTTTGTCCAAGAATGGAATTTGCACGCATCGATTCAATCGCTGCTAATTAAATGAATCATTAAATCACTGGTTTACTGTTGTCGAAATTAAACGTTTTGGCCCTTTATTCCACACCGCCCAGTCCCTGTACTTTTGACATGACTTAATGACTAGTTGGTAGAAATTGCAAATCAATAGTCTACGCTTCCGTTTGAAGTGAATCGCTGAATCGCTGCTTCCCCTCTCCAATTCGATAAATTTTGGAAATGTCCTCAACCATTGACTGTAAAGCCACAAAAGTTTCCTTTCCGGAGGGAACAATGTTCTGTGGTGGCAGAAGGAATCCGAACCTAAAATACAAGCGAAATGAAAAATTATCGATCTCCAGGAATTGACGCTTTTCTCCATGAAAAGGCGCTTTTCTCCAGGAAAAGGCGCTGGAAGAACTTTCTTACCTGCCAGTGTCTCGCAGCTCAAAAGCGTAGGAATACTTCACTCCACCAATGGCTTTGGCCCAGTCAAAACTTCCTGAGATTTCAGAAATTTTCAACAATTGTACAAAAATTCGGAATAAATTTTCCAAAATTTTATAACAATTTTCCAAAATTTCAAAACATTATTTTTAAAGCAAAATGTTATACCGTACCACCAGCGGCGGCGTAGAGCATTTCCGCGGTCGCTCCAGCCTTGTACTGCGTTCCATAAGGTACCTGAAGCGCTTGAAGCGCCTTAGTCCCTACAGCCATCTTCAAATATTTAAAACAAGTTAAAAATGACAATCTAATTTTACCATCATGATTAATTTAGTTAAAATAAAAAATAAATGAATGGCATAGATGTTATAATAAATAATAATAAAAAATGTACCAGTTCTTCATAGTCATCACTTCTGATGTTATCATAGCCCCATGGAAGTAGCAGAAGCTGTGAAAATGCCCCCAATTACGATTTTTTAAAAAAGTTCAATTAAAAAAAAGAAAAAAAAAGTTTGTTTTAAATTTAAACTTCGTTTTTTTTTACTTACCTGAGAATAACTGTGAAACGTTAGGAAAAGCTTGAGGCTGTCTTTGATTGTTAGTAAATATTTTTGTGCTGAATCTACTTCCGGTTCGGAAGCTGCCTTTTCTCCATGATAAATTGGCGAGCATTGACCATTGGAAGTTCCTTTACCTGTAATTAATTGCAATTACGTTGCATTCAATTACAATTAAATTAATTGTAATTTCAATTAATTAACTTCCTTATAGTTATTTTTACCGCCCCATTTGTATTCCCAGTTACGATTGGGATCTGCTCCTTTGCAGTAGCCGAAAATATTGTTAAAGCTTGGCCTCTTGGCAGCCGAACGCGTTTTTCTCCACATTCGATCCTATTTTTTAAACAAAATTTTAAAAAAAATTTAAAAAAAAAATGATCAATTAAAACGACATGTTCTACTTACGCTTTTCGTCGTAAAATCATACCCGTCTGAAATTCACAAACGACAAAATTATTTTTGGTTAAAACATGGTTTTGGAATTCATTTATTTCTATAAATCAGTTCAATAAATACAACAAAGGTTGGTTTGGGATATTAAGGTATAATTTGACGGTTAAATTCGACGGGAAGGCGGTGATGCACCAATTCAGGACTTTGCAAGTTTGTAGATGACCGCATGAGGATTAACTTGTCCGAATTTCAGAATGGTGCAACACCGCCTTCCAGGAAATTTCTGATCCGCAATTGGATCGTGTTTAAGGAAGAAATTGATATTTTCTTTCCAAAATCAATAAAAAATGGTTTCCTGCGTTGCACAATTGTCCTTCGATAATAATTGTGCAAATGTCCAACACATTTGGATATGTTTCCCAGTGCACAAACAAGTTTCAATAATAACAATTAAATTCATTTTTAGTAAATTCTATTTGAACTTGTCATTATTTGAGTTTGTCATTAATTTCGAGATTTTGAACTTTAGCATTCTTTAAAACATTGTCATAAATCTAACAGTTCTTCTTAAGAACTTAAATTCCAACAGTTCTTCTAAGAACTTAAATTCCAACAGTTCTTCTAAGAACTTAAATTCCAACAGTTCTAAGAACTCAAGCAGTTCTTTCAAAAACTCCGCTGTAAGTCCAAAGATGGGTAGGTGGCAGTGTAGTAATTGCTTAAAAAAGCTTGAATCTAATAAGCGGAAGGTAAGCGTCAACGTGACATCCATTTGGGTTCACTATTGCCAGAAGCAAATAAACGCTAGCGAATCTGACATCATCTGTCAGAAATGTCATGTGGCTTTGCGGCACGCGTCGAGTTGTGTTACATCTTCAAACGATACACGAGGTTAGTATAAACGAAATTAGTTAACTAAAAGCTTAAGTTTAAATGGCCTTTAATGATTCAGCTTAAGTAAATACTGATTTTTTAGGAAATGGAAATGTAATGATGCTTAGTCCTCGCGCAACTAGATCTGGTAGAGTGCTTTCCACAGACATTTGCATTGGAGGTACGGTTTCACATGCGCATGACGCTCTATCAAGTCAAACTTCCGGTTAGTTACTTTCTCCAGACAAAAAAAAATCTTTTCAATACTACTGAACGTTAATTATTTTGTACCTAGAATCAGTTCCATCAAGTGAATGGTATACATTGTCACAAGAATTTGACGTATCTTCAGTTTCAAGTGAAGATTTACATTTGAGCCAAGATTCGGCCAACTTCTCTTCAGGTCTAAAATATTTTAATTTTGCATAATTAAAGTTAATTGTAAGGTTTCCTAAATCCGGTATTTTTTGTATTTAGAAATGGAAATTCAGTCTAATTCGTCGCAACTTGATAACCCCGCCGAGTTTCCCGCCATCGGAAGCCAACAAATTAGCTTTTCAAGCTCCTTATCTGTCGAAACGAGCAGTAACGCTTCCAACCTGAAACTTAGCAAAAGAGTTACAATACAAGGAATGAAATCAGCGCAGAAGAGCGAACGAAAATGCTTCATTTGCAGGCGTCGTGGAGAACGGTGTGTTCTAAACCAAAAGGCAATTAGGAATGCCTACCTCAGACGGCAAGTTCGCATTCCGAAGTCAAACCGCTGTTGCAAAACGCATTTGAAAAACGGAATTCTCACAGATGAAGCACTTGAGAAAATTCAAGTTTACACAAACTACTCCGATATGTCGGTTGGTGAAATAACCGACTGGATTTCAGCGCTTACGGAGGCCGTTAAAATTAAAAAGCCTCGTGTGGACTTTGACCCTAGATCTGATCTCACAGAAGTTGATTATCAAGTATTATTATTTTTGTGAATAATATTTAATCATCTGAGCAAACGTTCTAAAAAAAAGTTTTTACTTTAAGGTACTAATTGGATTTTCAAAAGACGATTTTGAGAACATTGTCAACTACTGTGGGAAAATCAAGAACAGTGCAAACCGCTCAAAGCGTAATTCAGTAGCAATGCTTCTTATGCAACTCCGAATGAACCTTACGCAAAAACAATTATCGCTTTTGTTTCGCGTTAAAAATGTTTCCACCATAAGCGAAACTTTGGATGCTGTTCTAATCGCGCTTGAAGACAAATTCGTACCTAAATATCTCGGCTTCCTGCATATTACGAGGAGGGAGTTAATTCAAAAGCATTCAATTCCATCATTTACAAGACTATTAAACGGCAATGATGAAGGTATGTATTTTCTTAAATACAAGGTTCACGACATATTTAGTTTTTGTAAAAATCATAACTTTCACCTGACCTGTCGGGTCAACCATTAGTCACAGCGGAATGTCCAATTAGGAAAAAATGTTCGTCCTGTTTAGATTAACAACTTTGGAATAATTAAATTTTTTCGTCGCCGTGCGCCCTGGGCGCATGCGCCGTCATACTTGAAGTTTTGGACCGGAAATGGATGACACGGGCGTAGGTCCGACCCCTTTATTAAACCCCAAAGTGGTCTTATTTTTTCAAAAAAAACCGACGGTTCGCGAGATATTTCAATTTTTGTAAAAATCGTACCTTTGACCTGACCTGTAGGGTCAACCGTTGTTCACAGCGGAATGTCCAATTAAGAAAAAATGTTCGTCCTGTCTAGATTAACAACTTTGGAATAATTAAATTTTTTTATGGCCGTGCGCCCTGGGCGCATGCGCCGTCATACTTGAAGTTTTGGACTGGAAATGGATGACACGGGCGTAGGTCCGACCCCTTTATTAAACCCCAAAGTGGTCTTATTTTTTCAAAAATACCAACGGTTCGCGAGATATTTCAATTTTTGTAAAAATCGTACCTTTGACCTGACCTGTAGGGTCAACCGTTGGTCACAGCGGAATGCCAAACAAAGAAAAAATGTTCGCCTTGCCAAGATGAACAACTTTACTTAATTGGACCATTAGGTGTGAACAAAGGTTGGAAAGTTAATTCAGATCAAAGTTGTAATTTCAAAAATTTTAAACATTTGTAAAAATATCTCGTGTGACGGGCGTTTGTTTGAAAAATGCAAAAGTAGTTTCTTTATTCGAGGAGCTATTTTTTTAATGGTCACCTGTGACCGGTGTGACCCCTGGGTCAGGTTAAAGTTGAAATGTTCAACAAAAGTTTAAAACATCTCGTCTTTTATTTAGAAGAACAATTATTCTAATAGTTCTAATTCAGCAGGTGGAGACGTATTGAAGCTAATATTTGATTGCACCTACCTATTCATTCAGAAGCCTTCTGATTTTGTACTACAAAGGAAAACATATTGCATGCACAAGCATGCAAACGTCGTGAAGCCTATGATGGTGGTAACGGAGACGGGATACATTGTAGAAGCCTCCGACCCATACTACTCTGATGGAAAAAATAACGACGCTTGCATTCTTGAGCACATGATTAATACTGGGCCGCTACTTAACCTTTATGAGGCTGGAGATAAAGCAATTGTTGACCGTGGTTTCCGGGATGTTGTACAATTTCTTGAAGGAAAAAGTATTGGAGTCCACATGCCTGCTCTCCTGCCTAAGACTAAAAAACAATTTCTTGACACACAAGCCAATAGCACCAGGTAAAGTTGAATGAGTTAATTTGATTATGAAGTTTTTAATTTTATAGGCGTCTTTTAACTTTATAGACAAGTCACCATGATTCGATTTATTGTTGAATGCGTTAATGGCCGATTAAAAAAGAAGTTTCGTTTCTTCGACGCCGTCGCAGAAAATTCGTACCTGCCTAAACTTGGTCGTCTATTTAGATTGGCATGCGCAATGCTAAATGCTTTTGCCGAACCGTTGTTTTCTGAGTCTGAAAACCATGAGACGCTAGTCGAAGCAGCAATTCAAAAGATAGGATCAGAAAACAACTTACAAAAGGAACTGGAGTCGAAGGGACTACTAACAAAAAGGATCGTGTGGACGGAAGCTTCCGACACAAGTGTCCCTGATTTCCCAAAATTGTCAATGGATGACCTCAAAACAATTACACTTGGTGTATACCAACTAAAGATGGCGAAGCACTACGCTGCGCAGCATGAATCCGATACTGATGTGTTCAAAATCTTTTTTCACAAGGAGCAGGACGACCTGATTAAAGCTAAAATCCAATCTCGCTTCAGCAATACCCACAGGCACTCCTTGTGGATTACATTTAAACCACGTGAGACTGGGCCTTCGGCAGTGACTGGATACTACTGCTCATGCAAAACCGGAGCCAGGACAGTTGGCACATGTTCACATGTCACAACAGTGATCTGGTTTCTTGGACACGCTCGACACCACCCTGAAGCTGTTCCGAAAAGAAAAAATATAGTACGCGGTATTCTAGATGCATCAACTACAATCGATAACAATGATGAAGATTTAGATTGTCACATGTGTGCGTAGCACACAACTTTGGTGACTGTCACCAGCATACCTTTACAGTCAAATCTAATTGTACAGTCAATTTAGTTAAAGTAATTGTAACGTCGCTTCCTTATACAGAATAAATTTTATACATTTCTGTACAATCATTAGTTATTTCATTCAAATGCATCTCCTAAATCCAAGAAATTTTGGAATCGACTTACGATAGTTTTAATTTGGTTTTGAACAATTTGAGATAGAGTCAATTTGTTCTAGAAACGATTTCGGATAGCGGGCCGAGAATTTCATTAACAAACAAATGGCAGTGGGCCTGAAAACGCGCCATTCCCGAAACCATCATTTCCAAAGTTCAATTTTGTCCAATGATAAATGTTTTTTTTTTCAAAATTTTGAATTTCACAATCTTTTCTGTGATTTCACGATATTTTCGTGATTGCAGGAATACCGTGTCGTGAACGAGCGGAAGGGTTGGGTGGACAACGTTCCCTTGCCGCTCTTCAGCAGTCGTGAAACCAACTCCAAGAACTTCGTGGCCATCGTGCCGATTCGTGACGGCGGAAACGGGTTCTTTGATCACTTGATCTACGTCGACACGCTTTTCAAGCGGAGTCATCCCGTGACTCACGGAGCCTCAGACGTCATCAAAGTACACGCTTGGGACGAAGCCACCAAGTTCGTGTAAGGGCCCCTCTCCCTTATGCCGAAATTCATCATTCACTTTCATAGCCAATGAAAGTGATACTTTGATTACTTTCTCTAGGTACTACACCGCTACAACCGCTGCCAGCCCCAACGAGCGGAGGCTCCACCGCGTCAAGGTGGAGCCACCATACACTGAACACGCCCCTGAATGCCTCACGTGTCCATCGGGCCCACCAAAAACCGTCAAGGGTGTGACACTAGTCCAGGAACGTGTTCTGCTTGATGGAGGGAAGAAAAAGAAGACGACCAGTAGCCACCAAGTGGTGGCACCTGACGTACAGGGTCGCATCGTCTCCAAAGACAACGTTGTACTCCGGAGCAATAAATCCTGTTCCTACGTTCTAAAAGCCGAGTTCAGCCCCACCAAGACCCACTACGTACTCGAGTGTGGTGGGGCCGAGATCCCGTACGTTGCGCTCTATGCTTCCCCGCCTGCCCTTCAATCACCCAACGCTTCGTCGAAACCCCGCCTTTTGAAGGTTAGATTTGGAGTCAAAGGTCAACCTCACGTTTAGGTCAAAGGTCAACCTCGCGTTTAGGTCAAAGGTCAATGTCACATTTGGTGGGTTTACAGGTACTGCAAAACAATGACGACGTTCTCAACCTTAGTCGCTCCATGGCCTTTCCCCAAATCCGAACCTTTCCAGTTGTCCTCAGCAGCGGAAAGTCAGTTCAAGTACGATTGCTACTTCCGCCTGGACTTCGAGAGGACGAAATTACGCAGTATCCACTTATAGTAAACATGTAAGTTTTTTTTTTTCAAATCGCTGATTTCTGCGCTGTTCGTTGTTTAGAACTCCTTAGAAAATTCAGCGTTTCATGAATTTTTCAGTTACAACGGTCCAGGAACGCAATTAGCCGTTGACCAATGGAACGTCGAGTTTACGACGTATTTAGCCACCAAAAAAGACTACATCGTGGCTCAAATTGACGGGAGGGGGAGTGGTGGTCGTGGGTGGGACTACCAGCATGAAGTCCACTACAATCTGGGCCATCTAGAGGCTGAAGATCAAATTGAAGTCACCAAGTAAGAATCGCTGAATCGCTTTACCCAGTAAACTTGCAAAGTATCTACAGACGCCATCTCAGTGGCAACAAGTGAAAGTCAACTTTCTCCAAGATTTAAAATTTTCACCAAACCCCATCTCGGCGACGAAAAGTGAAAGTCAGTTTTCTCCGATAATTTAAATTTTCTCCGCCAAACGCCATCTGTGTGACAACAAGCGAAATTCAACTTTCTCTGAAAATGAAAAAAAGAACTTTTCGCTTTCAGCGATTCCATTTTCAGCGTAAAGGTAGCGCTCATAAATTCTGCTTTATTTCTCCAGGTATTTGCGTGACTCTCTCCCGTACGTGGAGACAAATAAAGTGGGGATCTATGGGTGGAGCTACGGCGCATACCTCACTGCCCTCATTATGACCAATAAAGACAAAATTAATTTATATCAATGCGGTGCTAGCATTGCTCCCGTTTCCAAGTGGGAACTCTATGGTACGTTTCTACAACATATGTTCCACATATGTTGAACATGTCTAACATTTTTTGACCTCTTTGCAGATTCTGCCTACACAGAACGGTACATGGGAACACCCAACGTTACGGACAATTTCAAAGGCTACGTCAATAGTGATATAACGCGAAACCTCGAGAACATCGACAAGAAAATGTTTTACCTCCTTCATGGCACTGGAGACGACAATGTTCATATTCAGCATAGCATGCTCCTGGCAAAGGCCCTTGTTAATAAGAAAATAATGTTTAGACAACAGGTAAAAATCGCTGAAGATATCGCTGCCAAAATCGCTGAAATTTTTATTTCAAACTACTTTCTTTTAGATTTACCCCGACGAGCAGCACAACCTCAGCGGCGTAAAAATCCATGTGCATCGCTCTCTCGAAGAATTCTTTGAAGATTGCTACAAAAAGCAAAAAATGCCGGAAGTGGAAACAGGGCTAAATAAAGGCGGAAAGTTCGACGATTTTGACTAATGCTGCAAAAATGAACGTTTAGGAGACTCAAATGTGCTTGTTCTGTGTTGTCTGAACCTACTTCCGCAAAATGCAACTCCTTCCTGTGTGGCAAAGGTCAAAGGTCAATGTCCGCTTGTCGTGACCTCAAGGTCAAATGTCCTGCTTTCGTGTCCTCGTTATGAAGTCCGGTCTCTACCGTTAAGGCAATATGTCCATCGAATGCATTCCAGTCGTGATTCTTCATTGTTGCCCCACTTAAGGACCCTTAAAAATTCCATTTGGACCCTTCAAGTGTCTGTGCTTCTTTTCTATGTAGTATTTTACTCAACATATCTCATCCTAAATAATCAACCGAAAAGCGTTAAGCGATTTTAACGTCTTCGTCAGAAGGAGTGGCTGTGACAATTGATTATAAAAAAAACTGTGTCGGTAGGAAATCCATTGTTTTTGGGGAGGTGACGAGGTAAGTCATGCAAAATGCTAACTTTGGATTTTTAGCCCTTGTACTTTACATTTTCTAAATGTTCAATTTTCTCATGTTCTAACTTCTTCCATTCTAAAAGTTAGTTAAAAAATTTATTCTAAATTTAATTTTAAAAAATCTACCTGTTGTAGTTCAATTTAGTTTCCAATTTGTAAGCCATAGACTTTCTCCTTAGATAGTAAATATCGTTTTAATTACACCCCTTTGTTGTTCAAATAACTTTGTAAGGCTCCATATTTAGAATTCTTAAGTAGTTCGGAGATGCAACTTAATTACCACTTAATTTACAACTTAATTTAGTAAATGTTGACCCAAATAAATTTAAATTATGAAGTCGTAAACCCCTCTACCTTATTACCTATGCATGCTTTTTTATTTAAATTTTTGAAATTTGGTATAGTTTCAAGAAAATTTGCAGATTTAAAAAAATATGTAATATTCTGGAGAAAGTTCTAGAGAAATGCGTTTTGAGGAAGTGAAAGTTGGATATTTTTTTATTATGAATAATCATCACCGATTTATGAAATTACCATTTTCAAAATTTTAGCACCACAATTTTCACCTTTTATTTTTAGCACAACTTTATAATAAGCTTACTTTGCCTTCTGCCATACAAATGTTCCAATTATAACTAATTGGAGAAAAGCACTCTAGCTTTGGAACCGTTAGCATCTCTCCTTAATTAACATTAACTCAATTAACATAAAATTAATTAACATCGAAACATAACTTATAATAGAGATTATATAGCTAGCTATTTTGTTTATTTTTTCAAATATGCATCCTAATTTTAAAATTATTATAATTTACAAGCTATTCGAATTGGCATTTTCAGTAATTGAAGTAGAACCACGAAATTGGAGTGCTAATAAGTATCGTGAGAATCGTATATCACAGCCGAATAAAAAAGATTTAAAATAATTTATAATATAGTAAAGATAACACAAATAAATAGTTTTCGCTGCATTTCAAAGCCGTTTAGAAAATCAAAAGAGAACCGTACAAATTCATGTAATAAAACAAGTTTGTTCCAAAATTTCCAAAATTTTAAATTTTCATCTTTCGCATTTGAGCTCGATTTCTACATTTTTTTTACACGGATTGATGCATTTTACATTACAAAAGAGTCAGTTTACAACGCTAAAGTTTCTCAAAAAAAAATTTACATTATGTACAAGTTGGCGAAAAATGGCAATATGTTGTCATTTACATAAAAATGCGTCAGAAGCCTTAAAAGCTTTTAAGTTACCCTTAAAAATAGATCAGTAGAGCTTATTTACCATCAAAATTATGTTTAATTTAACATGTAAACATGCCTTTAGTTAACATATGTTTTGTTAACCTACAACTTGATACCTAGGAAATTTGCTTTCTCCCAGTCCTCCCAATTTAAAATACCTAAAATGTTTCTGTCTAGGAATGCTTCCATTGATGTGTACAAATGCTCCACAACGCCAGACAGTTCATGATCCTCGTCCGGATAAATCTGAACATTTAAATTTATTAAAATTATAAATTATAAATAATAATTTGTAGGGTTTAAATTTAATTCTACTGTTGAGTGTACTGTCAACTGTTGGGTGACTTACTTGTTCAGTGAAGGGAACGCCCTCATTGATGAGTGCTTTGGTGAGGTGGAGTGTGTGTTGGTAGTGAACTTTCTCGTCTGCTGTGCCATGAATGATAAGTAGGTTTCGATTGTGCAGTAGATTCACAATGCGAGTCACGTCTCCGTCTTCATAACCACGGAAGCTGGCCGTGCTATTCGGTAAACCCATAATCCTCTCTGTGTAGACGGAATCTGCGGAAACGTTATGCAAATTTAGGCGATTTAAAGCTCATCCGATTACGTCTTGAGAAACTCAAGAATCGCGGCGCACAACTGCGCAAAACGCCTCTGGAATCAAATTTTACAAAAAAAAAAAAAACTGAAGGGAATCATTCGGCATTTCGCATTAAAACCTATCGCTAACTGGATTATTAATTAGGTCAAATTGACCAGGATTTCGGAATTCGCTCATATTCAAATTTTAAGTTTTCTCTCCAATCGAATTGCCTCAGTTCTCTGCAATTAAAATGAAAGTAATGATTTTCACCTCGCAAATTAAAATTTAACTATAATTTAACTAAATGCAAATAATTTAACTTCTTTTATTAATACTGGAGTCTGACCCTTTTATTTCTACTTCCACACAAATTAATGAAGAGGTAAAATTTTGCTTAAAAAAGGCTGATTTTTAGAGTGAAAGTAAAAGTTTCAGTAGGGTTACAAAAATCAATAAGTAGGATTTCGTGTTAGGAGCTCTTTGAAGTGAAAGTAAATTTACAGGAGACTCTAGCTTCACTAATTTAAAATTGTAACTTTTCGAGATCATCCGCGATGCACTGTTGCCAGAGCTCATTTGAAGTTTAAGAACAAACTTTAAAGTGCTCTAATTTTAACAAAACTACTAATTGCAAAACTTTCTCCAAACTTTCTCTTTTGACCGCACCGCTTCCCTTGGTTTTTCGATTTAAAGCTTTTCTTGTTTCATCATCAAAAACCACGGCTTTTGGTTCCTTTATTCTGTTAATCTGTAATGCTTTTCTTAAGGCTATTTTACAAAATTCAGATCTGTGTACTGTGCAAAGATTTTGTAAGGAGAAAGTTTTTGAGTTTACTTTCTCCAGTGAACATAAAATTAACTTTAGTTTTAGCTTGTGGATATTTCACTCTACTAAAAACATCAAATTACTTTTTATTGTAAATTTTAATAGCCACACCGGTTTTCTGCATGTAATTGAATAGTTTAGTTTTTTAAACTAAAAAAAACGGCCTAACAAGGCCGTCCAAGAACAAAAAATTAATTTTTGGACTTATTTTCAAGTTTTAATGGTTTTCTCAACTTTTGAAGAGATTACGCGATCGCAAATTTACTTTTTGATTTTGCTAGAGATTTTTTAAAATCTCTGTAAAATCTTTTGGGAGAGGGATAGAGATTTGGGATATTTTGTGATATATTTTTAGAATTTTGATTGTTTATAGAACGGATAATCTTACTGTAGAATTCCCACTTGGTTATGGGCGAGACCGCGATTCCTGATCGAAAGATCTTGGTCGTGTCGGCGGCGAGTATGAGTAGGGCGACGTAGGCCCCGTAACCATGGCCATAGACCGCCATGTTGTCTCTGTCAATAAATTTCAAGTCCTCTCTCAGGTACCTAGACAGGAAAAGAGAAAGTAAAAGAGAAAGTTAAGGGATTGGAGAAAGTCTCCCTGCCGAAAATTGAAGGAACCCTTGAAGGAAAGTGGATCCTTAATTTAATCTTTTGTGTTGAGAACGAGCACCAGGTCTCTTAGGGCAAATTGGATTTACGAAATTTCACAACACAGGGAATGAGACACCCAGGATCTCAATCTAGCGCGAAAGGGATAATCTTCAAGGAGGGCCCCTTAAGGCGTGGTGCCCTTAATTACGGGCCCTCACCTGACAACTTGCAGTTGATCCTCGATGCCGACAGTGCCCAGTTTTCCGAAAACGGAGTGGCGAAGGGCCTCTCCCTGCCCTCCAGTCCCCCTCCCATCAATCTCTGCTACGATGAAGTTTTTCTGGCTCGTGAGATACGAACTCCAAGAGATGCTCCACTCCTCGGTAACGCTCTGGGAAATAGGGCCTCCGGCCCTGGAAAAAAAGAGAAAGTTAAAAAGAGAAAGTTGGGGAAATGAATATGACAGGAAATCAGATCTCGAGAGCCTTAAAGAACTGCTCTGGAGAAAGTTAGGACGCTCTCTCTTTCTCTTTAGTTTCAAAATCGAATCCATCAGATCCGATCACAACTTCAAATTAAATCTCTGGGAGAAAAGGGCTCCCCTAAGATTTTTTTTTCGAACTTTCCAGGAGAAAGTTGAAGTTGAGATGTGAGGAGAAAGTTTCTCGATTCTTACTCCATCACAATTCAAAAGCTTTTTTGAAAACATGTTTAAAAAGTTTATTTAACTTGGAGAAAGTATTTTGACAGCGCTCACTTTCTCCTTGGACGTCACATGTGAAAACAAAAAGCACCATATTGGTAATCTTACCTTCAAAAAACACACTTGCGAACTTTCATTTTCTATTTTCAGCTTTCACTCTCAGTTAGAATTGTTATTTTACGCCTCAAAAACTTTCACCAAAAAATTTAGACTTTCAGATTGTAAATCATTTTTAAGTCATAAAATTCACGAGGCCCGGTGAAAGTTGGCTAACAATTATTTTTGCGTTTTTGTTTTCATTTTGCTTAAAAACCAAGTTTACCTATTCAAATGATTTCGAAACGCTCTACGTTCAGAATATTTAGAAAATTAAAAAAAAACGCTGAAAAATGAAACCTGAAGAAACATTGCAAATGGTTTCAAGTTTCTCCGATTTCCCGAAACCGATTTCACTTAAAATTAGCACTTCAAAATTATTTGGAAGCTTTAGGTTTAGAAAATTTGAAGTTTTTCGAAATGTAAAACACTTACACGTGAAGTACAAACGGGAACTTGAACTCTTCGTTTTCCCGGAATCCGGGTGGGAGGAAGAGTCGGACGGGAGCGTGGTAATTCCCGGTAACTTCTACGGGGAAAGTTCGGACGAGCGGTAGGCCCATGTCGGCCACTTCCTGCCGAAGGGCCGTGTTGTTGTTCAGCATAAAGAGGAGGGTGCCTGAAGGGGCCGCATGAAGGGAGTCGAGCGGAACACCAGGGCCTAAGCACTCCCTTACGAAGAAAGCCTTCTTGGGGCTGAAAGTGACTTTGTTGTACAAACAGAGCGAGGACTTATGGAAATGATCCTTGGATTTGCTCCCGATCCATTCTGAGTAGGCCCAGGTGGAGTTGGGGTAGCTTTCTCCACCTGAGCTACTTTCTCCGAGGATTAGGTTAATGGGGAGGGTGACATGGGGCTGTCGGAGGTGAGTTGTGACAGGGCATGTCAAGCAGACGGGAGCGGTGATGGTCGTCGAATTCGACGACTTCTCCGTCGTTCGGTACAAATGTCGCTCTCCAGCCCTCCCTGGTGGCACGCCAATGAAGTATCTGCTCAAAATAGCCAGATAATGACAGACCGCTCGTTTCCATTTATATAAGGAGAACAATGGAAAGGGAAATATCAAATTCCTTCGGTGAAAGCTCATTTGTCCTAATGGGTGAAAGTCCCAAAGAGCTACTTTCTCCAGAAACATTCAAAATCCCTGTCACACGCCCATCGTTCAACCTTTGTTTCTTCCTAAGCTAATTCATAATAGTAAGGACTTTCTCCAGAACTGACTTTCTTCTCATTTTTTGCAAATACTTTCTCCAAAATTGGTTTTTTCTTTATTTTTGCAAACACTTCTCCAAAACTGATTTTCTCCTCATTTTTTTCAAGGACTTTCTCCAAAACTGACTTTCTCTTCATTTTTTGTTTTGTGTTTTTTTGCAAAAAGACGGACTTTCTCTTAATTTTTTTTCTAAAAGCTAAATCCTCCTGTGTTTTTTTTCTCCTAAAGCTGAATTTCTAAGTTTTTTTATTAAAGAAAACTGGCTTTCTCCTAGTTCTTTTTTCAAAGTGATTATTGCTGGTGATTTTGAAATTTTGAGAAGTCCAAAATTCAAATTTTCAAGTGTCTATTGAAAGAGAAAGTCGACGGTAAATGGAATTGGTAAAATCGAAAATTGATTTGCTGAACGTGGAAAAGGAGAAAGTTGGCGGAAAAATTGAAGTAGTTACAGAGGGCCTTCAAATTGATTGAGTGGCTTACATAAAGTGATTGTCTTGGTCCCAGGCGGAGATTTGAGTGACTTCGAAGGGTCCCTGCGTGACGGGTACTTCGCGGAAAGTGGTCAGATCCAACCAAACGATGTGTGAAAAGTACCCTGCCCCTCCGTCCCTCCAGGGGATTTTGAGGAGGCAGCTTGTAAGATTGGCCGAAAAGATGGGCGGCGGCGGAAAATCGAGCCAACCGCTGTCGGGCGGTTTGGCACTCAGCGTATAAATCTAACAAAATAATTAAATGAAGGGCCTCTCCCTGCATCTTGACACTTAAAAGCCCTTCCATCCCTTTGATGACTAAAGTGCTCTCTTAATTACATTGAGGCTTAAAACACACCAATCTCCCTTAAATTACACAGTACTATCAGCCCTAGGTTTGCACAAGGAGCACTTACATTTTGACAATCCCAGCTCGGGCCCTTAAGGGTACACAGAGAGAGGATGGACATGTTTTGATCACGGTTCATCCAAACGACAGAGACGCGGAGGCTATCCACCCACTCCACGGCTGTTATATAGTGGTCCCTTAAAAAATTCAAATTAAATTTATAACGATGACGTAAAACAACTTGACTCTTAAATACGTTTTACTGTTCCGTAAAGAGAGAAAGTCCGCGAAAAACTTTCACTTTTGCGCTAAAATCTTAAATATAGCGTTATGGCATAGTGTTTAGCTTGAAATGCTCCTGAGTAAAAAACTTAATTTTAAATCATAGTTTTTCTTTCTTTGATTTCTATCTGTAATGACGCTCTGTATTAAAAAATGAACGTAATTAAACCTTAATTGAATTTAAACTAAAAAAAAAACGCAGTTTTACTTATTTGTGATTTCAAATAAATAATAATAATTCAACATAAATAATTTAAATAAATTTACTTGGATTCAAATTCGCCTGGAGGACTCATAACTGCTGAATTTGCATTGGAATTACTAAGATTGATCGACCAGAGCCGCACCGTTGGATTCGTCGTTCCGGCCTACAAATAAATCAAAAATTGAAAACTTTCTCCTGCACGGTGGCCCACAACTGCAAAAAAAAATTACATTAAATTTTTTTTTTATACAAGAATTGATTTTTCTTTGTGAAAAATGAAGGGCCTTTGTAATGGAAAAATGGAAAATAGAAACCGCGAAGAGGGCAGCGAGATTTAAAAAAGAGAAAGTGGGAGAAAGCAAGAGTGAGTAATTGGGCTGGTTGTGCAATTTGAAGAGAAGGGCTCTTTCCAGCAGAATTTCTTTGAGTTGAAGGGGCAGAAGGGAAAGTTGGGGTACTTAAGAAGAAGATGTTGAGAAAATAGGATGAAATAGGATTGTTAAGAGAGGAATAAGTGGAAATGAAGAAAACAAGATGAGGGACAACCAACTTAAAACTTCCCCCAGGACCCATTAACCTGATTGAACCAACTTTCATTATCCACACAGCACTTCCAAGGCCCAAAACTTAAGGGCTTAAGGACCCCTTTTTTACGAAAGGGCCCTTAAACACGCCAAAGTTGCCAAACGACGACTTTGTAGCTCACTTAATCATGGCGTAAATGTGGCTAATTCTAGGAATAGTCCCAGAGCGAGGAACGTTTTTTTTTCGTATAGAAAACCTTCCACTTTCAAACTAAAATTTATTTTGTTACTTTCACAATAGCATGTAAAAATCAAAACGAAATCCTCCGCTCTTGAAAACGTTATTTAAAAATTCTAAAACAAAACTATGTATCACTGTACGCTAAAATTAAATAATTAGTTTAAAAAAATATATAATAATAATTAGTACGTTAAATTCCACAAGCACATTATTACAGTGCTTGTCTGCCACTTGAAAATTTTTTTATTTAATAATTTGGTTTTTAATTAAATTAAGTTATCAAACCAATTACATCTCTTTAATCTAAAGTAAAAACGTGGATTGTCCCTTTGTCGGTTTTCTCATAACCAAAAACTAAAAAAAAAATTCAAAGTTTTTTTTTATGATTGTAAGCAAATCATGAAAAAAAAAGAGAAAAATTATATGTTTTTGCTATACAAAAAGAGGGAGTTTTTGGAGTAAGGTGATTTTGACGGTGAGGCACATAAATAACGTTATGCTTCACATGAAAATGTTCCCTTGCAAGCCAGATTTTGAGCTGTGAATGTTGCGAAGGGCTACCTTAGGGTATCGAAGGGTCCTGAGGACTGGATAGGGCGAGTTGTCACTGTACCAAGGATAAATGACTTCACCCACTTCGCTGTCATCGAAGGAGGCGTAGAGCAGAACGTCTCCCGAAGGGTTGAGCCAAAGGGCTTTATTTGATCTGTAGATTTCAACTGGAGAAAAAAAGAGAAAGCAGAAGAAAAAATATTAGAAGGAGAAAGTGACGCCCTTCAAATTAGTTTTCAAATGTAACGGTAGAGATCGGGCTTTGCCTTTGACAGCTCCTTTAATATCAATTTCATTTCAACTTGTTTTTTTTCTTTCATCGGAAATCGCTTTCTCTTCGGAGAAAGCATTCTTTCGTTGAAATTTGTATCAACATTCTTCAAAAAAAAAATCTTTCACTTCATAATTTATAATTGGAACAAGAAAATCACACCAATGAAATTTTGGTGTTGTTGGAACAATAGCCTTTAAACTTTCTCACAATTCACAACTTTTTGTGAAATTTTGAAACTTTTTTTGTTCGACGTTTACCTTCGTAAATCCAATCTGGAATGCCATTGTACACAATGCCAGGTTGCCCAGAGTGTGTGATTCTTTTTGTAACCAAATCCTTGGCTTTCGCTTTGTAATAAATATCGTTTTGATAGACGAACACTATCGAATTCCCCGTTGGTCCCCATTCTGCGTACTGAAATTTGGGTTGGTTCGTGTCTCCTGAACGACTCGCATTTGGAAATGGAGTAAGTGGAAACGGATGCCTATTTAAAGTGAAAAAAAAATTAATTACAAACTTAATTGAGATTAACTCCTCAATTAAAAATTGAGCTCAAGACAACTGAAATTAAGAAAAGGCCAAAGCCTGAATTTTGCTCTTTTTTAGCATTGCATCTTTTAAAGCTTCTATCATTAGGTCTCAGTGGGAGCTCAGTGATTAATTTACATTTTAAATGGACTCTGAGACGCGTGAAATGGGCTTTTTAGGATCAATTTTTCAAAGAAAAAAAAGTTTTTAATTACAGAGGCAGAGGAGAAAGCTTTCTCTTTTGCTCTTGGAGAAAGCAAATGTTGAGAAGAAAGGATTTTCTTAAGCGTGAAAGTCGAGACTTACTCATCTTCTCTGTCGTAGATCGTATATTTGGCGAGATGCGAGTAGTCCCAAATTGGCTCAATTTCATGAACGAGAAGAATAAATCGTCGGTCTGGCGAAACGGAATATTTCTCAGTATCCAAATTCCTCTGAAAATTAGTAAAAAAAATGAGCACAAGCCCCAAAAAAGTGTTCCAATTAGGCAAAAAAAAAAAAACGAAAAATTAATCTTCTTCATGCAAAGAGGTCATTTATTCCTGTTCTCATAAAAAAAAGTCTCTCATTTCGACGAAAAAGTCTCGTTTTGACATAAAAAATTCTTCTCATTTCGACGAAAAAAAAAGTCTCTCATTTTGACAAAAAATTCTGTCTCATTTCGGGTGTCTCTCATTTGAGAGACCATAATTCAACAGCCTTATTTTTTGATAGGCATCTCCAGAAATTAAAATAGTCGGAAAAGCTCTTGAGCTCTTTTGAGTCCCTTTCAATTAGGAGTAAATTACTTTCTCCATTCGCTTTCACTCAGAATTCAATTTTTGAGGAGAGGATGGGTGAAAGGTGAAAGTGCTAAAAATAGAAGTAGAAATAGAACTTACAAATGTTGTATTTGACACAAAGGGGCGAGATAGAAGAGAGTCTGCATTTAGGATTGAAAGACCGCCCAGATAATCAAGGAAGATGAGCTCATTCTCTGTAGGCACAAAAGGAGGACGTCGCATTCAAAAGACGCTCTTTCATTTCTCATAAATCACTTTCTCCGACTTTCTCCATCGGACAAAACCCATATGTCAAATTCGGCAGAGACATGTTTGTCCCACTCGTTGACATCCCAATTTATTACGCTCTCAACTCCTTTCCTAATGAGACACAAAACTTTCTCCGCCTTTCTCTCGAATACCATAAAAACATATACAGAGCGCTTTTTTTATGATCTGTACAAAAGAGAAAGTCGGAGGGAAAAAATTATTCTGAGACGTAGAAAAAGCCATATCCAAAGTGTACATTATTATTTATGATTTGCCTTGCTGCAGCAAAATTTAAATTCTTTTTTGAATTCTTAAGTCATAGCAACATTTTACTTAGAACAATGTCTACTTTCTCTTTCTAAACTCTGTGAGAAGTTGTGTTTGGAAAGCTATAACATAACTATCTTCTTTATGTTGCCAGAATGCAGTAAAAGTAATACTCTAGGTGTCTTACTTTCTCTTTTTTTTATGGTTCAGGTTTTCATAACTTTTTTCCATTAGCTGTATCTACGGAGCAGGTAATGTGGAATTTACCGTCGAAAGCTCAATTTCGAAATTGCAAAGACACACCCTGAAGGAGAAAGTAACAACTTTCACTTTGGCTTTCACTTGAAAAAAAATAACTTTCACTTGAAAAACTAACTTTCACTTGCGGAAGACGTTAGGTTAATTTGAATTTTAAATCCACCTGTCCCATTAGCTTCATTTTATAAGTGCAAAAAAGAAAAGCTCTCGAAGAAAGTTTTGTTTTAAAAAAATGTGTTTTGAAAAACAAGAATTCTAAACAACCTGCTCTGCGTTAACTAAAAAGCAATTTAAGTGACATTTGTTATCCTTTTTTCTGACATTTGCATATATCTGGAGAAAGCATGTTTGTTTCGGTGGAAATGCAAATCCTTGGGGCCAAAGCAAAAGTTACAACCACCACATTCGGAATTCGTTTAAATTTGAAGTAGGCATGAGGCCTGGAGCGCTTTCTCTTTGTGTGGCCCCTTAAGTGCCCTGTGGAGGAAAGAGGGCCCTTACCAGAGATCCAGGAGCCATTAAAGGGCGGGAATTTGAAGCGACTGGAGGTTGTGTCATTGAGAAAGACCTTTCTGCCCTTGACTCGAGGCCCTTCATCTGGGGGGCGGAGTAGGTAAATGGAAAATAGAATGAGTCCACAGACGGCACAGATGACGAAGAGAGAGATGACAATTCCAGCCCAGTTCTTCTGACTTGGAGTGGCTGCCACCAGTTCCTGATGTTAAAAAAAAGAGGGAAATTTAAAAAAACAACGTTTTTAAAAAAAGTACTATATTTAGAACAAATAGACAGTGCGGAGACACATGCTGTTGCGGTTAACTGATCTGTTCTCAAGGCTTTAGTTTTCGTGGGATTTTTGGCAGCTTCCGCATTGAACTTTCACCAGAGATGTACTCAATGAGCGTGGTGAGGATTATTAACGCAACTGTTTTAAAAAAGTTGTTCAAATAAACACATTCAACAGATAGCATATTCGATGCCATAAAATAATGTTTCTAACACATTTTGTAATTCCAAGTTATGCTAAAAACTAGACAAATTAGCCCGTCTGAGGATAGGAATACCGTAAAAGTGTCGGCTCAGAAGGTTCCTTGGCCTGAATTTTTCAACTTTTTCATTTACATGTTCGATTGACGCTTGAATTCAAAAATTGGGGCTAAAAACTTGGAGGCGTGCCTTAAGGGTACTCCCGGCTTAGGACGGGCTTCTTTGTTTTTTTTTATTATTTTCGAATATTTTATATACTCAATAATAAGAATACACAAAGCTGTTTAGCCATAATTAAAACAAGTTTATTTGATAAAATATGGAGGGATTTACAATTTTGAGAGTATGCTCGAAACAATAAATGCAACAATTTCAAAAAATTTGAAGCGATTTAGCCGCCATTCATAATTTTTAAAAATTAATATAGACATAAAAATACAATGGCATAGTTGTAGTTAACTGTCGTGTTTTTCCGACCAAAAATAGCAAGAGCAAAAATGATGCTAGAGATTACAAAATTGAATTTTAAATTTTCAAAAAACAGCGGGAAACTGAACAGCAGTTTTTGAGCGCTGAAAGCCTTCTTTTTCTTCTGATTTCTCTGATTTTGCTTTCTCTAATACATTTTGCGTGTTTTCAATTGAAAGGATTATTCATATTATAAATTGAAAACGAAAGAGGCTTTGTAATTTTCCAAATTTTAATTACTTGTGATTTAGGCTCGATTTGTCTTTACACAAATCCTTTTGTGTTTTTAATTGAATTTCAGCCTTTCCAAATGGAAAAATACGTAGAATGGTAGAAATAGAGAAATAATTTGAAAAGCCTTTTAGAACGAAATGTTGATCCAAGTCCCTGGGTTTAGCGGCACAGATCTCCACCGCAGAATTTTAGCTATCAACGCCATTTGCAATATTCAAAATATTCCAGAATTTTAATTTAAACTTCAGCGTATGTCATGGGTCCGAAGCGGAGAAAGTCTCCTATATTTTTGAAAGGCGCATTTTGAAGGAGAAATCTTCAAATTGAGTTTTGTACCTTGTGTAAATTCCTTTGCCGTGGCAAGTGAAAAATGCCGACTTTTCACTTTGATCTTCTTTTCTGCCATTCCTGCCCAGCTTAAAAATCACTTTCACTAACAATGAACTCCACTTTATTGCTCCTTTCCCTCTTGTCACGTGACCGTAAAACTTTAAAATTTAATTAATTTTAAAGCAATTTGAAAAGAAATGGAGCCATTTGCCTTTCTCCAGACCCCCTACTTTCACCCATTTGATTCAAATGGAGAAATTACTTTTAGTAAAGCTTTCTCTTCTAAAAAATACTGTTCTAAATTGTAAGTGATGGGCGGAGTGAAGGAGAACAAAAGGATTCCCGAGCCGTTTCTCAGTCTTAATGTTCCCAAAGTATTTGAAAAGAGGATTTACAACCACCGCTTTCTCTCATGGGACAGGTGAGAGGAGAAAGTTCAACTTTCACTTTATCTGAAACCAGAATAACCTAATGCACTCAGAATACCACTCACTCATAAAATACGACCTTAGATGAAAGTAAATTAGCTTTTCCAAATTCTCGAAAACCCAAAACGTGCGTAGTGTTCAGTTTTAGGAAAGTCTCCGCTCGCTTTCACCGTTTCCTCGCAACAGAGAAAGGATGATTTTGACTGACTTGGCGTTTGTGGTTCTTCCATAGCTTATCCCTGAGACGACTCCCCAACGGAAGGCCTGTGCAAATTGTAAAGAGGAGTGAAAGGCCCTGGTGAAAGTAGGGATCACTCCCTGAAAAAAAGTAGGAGAAAGTGCGTCGTAGAAAGGCAGTCTTCCGCAGGGTTATATTAAAGGGGACTTTTGTTTGCAACCTATCTATTTCTTGGCAAGAAAAATATCATTTCGAGGAGATCCTCAAGATCCGTCAAAATGTGGTGTGCGTTAGCGATTCATTTTTTGGCAGCGATTTTCACCCTTTTCCTATTGCCGAACTCATGACGAATTCTTATAATTTCGAAAAACTTCTACAACCAAAAACGACTTTCAAAAATATTCTAAGATCATACCAATCATAAAATCATACGATTTAGCACAGTTTTTTTTTGTGAAATTGTAGGATCACAGTTGATAGAAAACAGTAGCTTAGAAAGTAGGAATATTTTGACTGCTTTTTTAAACACAAAAATACGAGAAGTGAAGGCTTTTGTATCTATTTTTGGCAGTATATACACTCCTGCAGTTTGGCAGAGAACACACAAATCTAAACATTTTTTTTTTTAAAAGTCTGTGGCTGCAAAGTTTTCAAAATTCTACATCCTTTCGAAAGCCAAATCTTTGTTTTTGAGTTCGTAGAACTTTGAACAGAAAAAAAAAACTAAAATTCGAGACAAGAGTAGCAGGTTAAACTCACATTTTGCTTACTTCACAATTTTACACAAATACCTTTTTCCAGGAACAGTAAAACAAGGTTTTAAACAAAATATTTAAAAACTTACATTAATTCCACAGTCAAACATTGCGCGGTTTACGGCTCTGTTGATCATTTCAGTAACCCTTCAAGTACCCCTCAAATAATGAGAAAGTAAATTCCTTGCACAATTTTCTTTTAATTTGTTAATTGGGCAATTAAACCAATCATGCAAGCTCAATTAACTTAATAAGTAATATTACGTACCTCATCTGGAGCATCAAATTCGCCCATATTGCTGAATTACTGAGTTTGGAAGTGACCACTTAAGCTCTAATTGCCCTTAATTATCTTGTAATTTTGTCCTACAATAGTTTGACACAATTTTACTTTCTCTTCATCACGACGAGCATTCACCATTGTCAGAGAAAGCACGGGATGCAGAGCACATTCACGACGGCCAATTCAACAATGCAAAAGTTCAGGCAGAGCAACAATGTTTACCACATAATTTACTTATGCTGGCCTTACATGCCTCTGTTCAGAGAGAAAGCTCCCGAAGCGAGAAAAGTAGCACTTTACTTTCACCAGCCCTAAACCAAGGGTCATGATAGACTAATTGCCAATTTTTGCAATTTGCAAATTTTTGCAAATTTCGCAATTTTTCGTCGATACTGCCCTGAGCTACTCAATTCTCCTTCTGAGCTTTTCTATCTTTGAATTTGTTGGAATCGAGGAAAAGACCCGGGAGAAGGTTGGGAGAAATTGGAGCGATTCGGAGGGTTGTGACGGAGGGAACCTGCTGCTTCCTGGAAGCTCTACCTCATCTTCAAGTGCCTCCAAGGGTCCCTGGATCCCTGAAATAACCGGGAGATCTCAACTGCATCTTTCAGCGAGCCTAGCCCTTTGGAGTGGAGAGAGGCCTTTGAGCAGAAAGATCAATAATAATGGTTCGTAAAGCCACAGCAGATGATCAACTTCACGGTTTTTCTGAGGCAGGGAACGACGAAGCTGAGCCAGCGCAAGCGACACCCAGTGCCGGTTTCCTCAACTGCAACTTTCACTTTTCAGTTTTTCTGCTTTCTCTGTCATGTGGAAGAGGGAGTGAAAGCTGGCATTTGGTAAGGGAAACTTGTGATTCAACTTTTCTTCACCACAAAAACGCTTTTTTTTTATTGCTTTCACCAGGGACTTTAGGTCTTTATTTTTTGCCTCGAGGCTTCTGCTCTACTCAAAACAAAAATAAACAAAAGTCGAATCACACTTCAAAGAGGAACTTTGTCATTTCAATTGATTTTGCCTAAAGGGCCGCTTAACACACTTTCCAAAGGACTTTCTCCCTTAGAAATTCAACAGTATTGAAAAGTTAGAGAGAAAATGGAGAAAGCACACTTTGGAAAAGATAAACAAGATTTCAAAGATGTTGAGCATCTTCTGATAGACTGCCACAGAGGGCAGCAACTTCAGGACGAATGGGAAAAAGATAAATATTAATAAATAAATATATATTTTTTATAAATGGTTTGATCCTCGTTATTTTGCAAACAAAGAGATTGAGATGATAAGATGATAAATGTAGCAGAGTAATAATGATAAAAATGATAATTCGGTAAACGTTTCATTAGTTACTTCTTGAAGTTTTCTAGACTGCTAAAATTCAGACTTTGTATGAAGAAGTTATGGTGCTAAAGGTGAGTTTTTGATCCGTGTAGCAAAGATTCAGATGATAAATTTAACAGCTAAATAATGATAATAGTGATAATTTGGCAAACTTTTCTGTAGTGAATTCTTGAGATTTTCTAGACTGCTTTCTATTTTTCAGGCTTCTGATTTTTTTCTAGAGAAGTAGGATTTTAATTTGCGTAGCATAGATTCGATGATAAATATGATAAGCATGATATGATAAAATTGGTTACAGTCTGCTTTAGTAATTGCCTGAAATTTACTATTTTCCCTTCTTGAGGCTTTTAGTTTAGTCTTCAGTTTGGAAATTTAGATGGATTACACAGATAAACAATTTTGATCTGTGTAAACAAAGATGATAAATTGATAAATCGCGCACGTCGAATTAGGAGAAAGTAAGCACTCCAAAAACGTCTTTTTTGAGTTTCCAGAGAAAATTGCCAAAAAGGAAGTTGCGGAGGAGCATGAACCGTGGGCAAAACGTGCTGGGAGGTTAATTTGTGTGAGCATCAAAATAGAAAGTTGTTGCTAAATTGTGAACCTAATGATAAGTGAAGCGTAATCGAAGTTTTTGTGAGTCCTGCGGGAAATCTAATGCAGACTGGCAGGGCAGCAGGCACAAGGAAACGGCCTCAAGACAGTTAATCATCTCAAAAAACCGTCTGTTATTGTTTGAGCGCCTTCCATCTTCCAGGAAGTAGCGTCAATACAGGCCGTTCTGGAGCCGCCCTCTGGAGAAAGTGCCCATCACCCTCAGACCGCCGCCCTTATCAATCCCGCTTTCACTTTCAAGACAACTTTCCCAATTATCCGTTCCCCTCGCGCCTTGGTCACGTCCCTGCCTTCGATGAAAGTCATTTGCAGAAAGTCAATTGCAAAATCCACAATTCTCTCCAGAAATCACCCCAACAGACATTTGACGCAGTGCTCATGATGTGGTAACTCGAGCCTTCAACCTCCACAAAACAGATTTTATCGGCCGCTATTTCAAAGGGAAAATAGCTTTTGAGCTAGTAAAAGTTGAAAAGAGAAAGTTGGCTAGTGGCAGATCAAGAGCCCGAGTGAAAGCACTCTTTTACAAAAAGTTTTTATGAAGAAAAAAACCCTATAAGCATAAAACTCTAAAGTTATCTTTTCTGGCAAAAGTCGCAATAATTGACGACGATAGAACGTGACTTTGCTTTGTCGTCGTTTACAAAAGAGGCTGAAGAAAAAAAAAAGCTTTTAACAAATTTCCGTTTCAGAAACGACTAAATTTTATCGTAGTAACGATCTCCAATCGACTTCCTGATCACAGAACTCAACATCCAAAAAAAAGAGAAAGTTGCCTTTTGGAGGAAAGTAGCAACGGTTTTCTCCCGGCTTTTACATTTTAAGCTCCCATGCAAACGATTGTCCTTAAGTTATGAAAAATGTCACGAAGTCAGTTGAGATGAGAGGCTTAACTTTGATTAATCGTACAAACAGTGAGTGTCCCGCAAAAACGTGTTGAGAAGTGACTCTAATAAATGATTTATGATTTACCTAGCGCATGAATGATTTTCGTTGTAGCAACCTGCTTGCTGAAGAGGTAGAAATGTTTTCTTAAGGAATTTGTTCACTCGTGCATTTTTTCCCTTTGTAAAAATCCAGCAGGTTTTCTACTAAATTTAAGTGTCCGTCGTGTCGAGACGTGTAATTTCAGGGCGGGGAAAGCGTGCTGGAAACAGTCTGGCCCATAATTTAAATCGCTGGAAACGCCAGCGCTGAACAGTAAAGCTCTATATAAAGCTCTCTGAACGCGAAGTTTAAAGATTCATGAATCATAAAATCATGGGCTAATCGAAATCAACAACAACAAACCACGCTTTCCCCTGTGCACGATTCATGGCTCCATAATTTCTCTATTGTGAAAATGGAGAAAGTAAAAGTGAAAGCAGGGGAAGGGCTCGTGAATTATGGCTCTGCTCTGACCCCACCAAGCCTCAATACATTAAATTAAGATTTGGCAAAACACGCCCAGCAGTCCCACCAATTTATGGCATAAAAATGAGGGTAAGAGGGCGGGAGTTGTAGTGATATTTCAGGAAGGAAGCCGCTCGTTCGCTTTCACTCCAAATGCAACGCAGATCACCAACTAACCAAAACTTTCTTTAGGGAAATTAATGAGCCTGAAACGAGAAGAAGTTATAAAGAGACATTACTGTAAGGCAGAAGAAGAAAAGGAAGCCAAAATAACTCCAACCGAATATTTCTAACTTCCTAAACAATGAAATGCCAAGTTTCTCATAAATTTCTGTCCAGAGGAAAACTATTGTCAGTGAAAATTTATTGAAGAAGATCACTCCAAAAAACAAAGAGAAGATTAAAAAACTTCAACAAAATTTTATACAGGAAAATTTAAAAAAAGTGAAAAACTTTCTCCAAAAAAGAAAATTGGGCTTCCTACAACTATTTCAAATATATTAATATAACAAATATTCTAAAATTCTAAATTCTAAATATCTCTTAAAATATTACCTTGCTTCTCAATCCAACAAAATTACAGAATTTGCAATAATTCCGTTATTAATTTTAGCATTTAAAAAAAAATTGACCAAATGCCAAATTGTAGCACTTTTCTAAAATACACAAAAAAAAGATTCCTACAATTTTTTCTTATTTTCTTTGTTTAGGAGCAAGTTTACCAAACCCAAAAAGAGAAAGCAGAAGAGAAAGCAGCGGGCTATGAGCTTTGAAATAAGCATTGGATCATAAACATAAACATTCTTCACTTATGCCTTTGGAAAGTAGCCAGTCGCTGACCAGAATCATTAGCCCCTTGCTTTCTCTTTTGCTTTCTCTTTTCCATCCATTGGAACGTAGAGCAGAAGGTCCATATCGTCGTAAATAAGAGATTTTGATGGTTTTGCCCTAGCTTCCAACTCCATTTTGTCTTATTGACTGTCATTACACTTTCTTTAGCCTCAATGGACTCCAGCGTTTTCCCTTAAAAGCAGCAGCTGGAAATCGCCCTCTACGCTCCCTGCTTAGCACTTAAGTCCAACTGCCTTCACAGGAGCCTCAAGTGAAAGTGAATTGCTCTCTCGGCAAAATGCTCTTCTCTGCATTGCGGCCTTGTTTCTTCATGACCCTTCGAAATCAGCGCTTCAAAATTCAAAATAGAACGCTGATAAAACAGTGTTCGCAAATTGGATCAAGTGGATAACATGGCTGGAAGTAACAAAGGTCTCTAGGAAGAGGCGCTGAAATAGGCTTTCGAGCCATTCTCCAAAAGGCTAACTTTCTGTTTATTTTCCAGGAGAAAGCATGGTAAATTTCAAAATCCAGGAGAAAGTGTGGGAAATCTCAAAATCTCCAATAGAGAATGCCCAGGCTGAGTTGATAGTAAATGTCAACTGAGATCAGTGAGTACATTAAGTCAAGTCAAAATTAATTTATGCTTGCAAGCGCTCAGGAGAAAGTCGCTGACTCCAGCGCAGCGTAAAGCTTTTAAGCCCTCATTTGAAATCCCGTATTCCTCTTCTACGGATCAGCGATCTACTCCTGTAGAGCGTTGTAGAGCGGCTCTTCCACTTGAGATTACAATCATGAAAATCCCAACTACAAAAACAAGTCATGTGAAAGAGAAAGCTCAAGTCTACGACTAAACCGGAAATGAGCTCTACATTCACTTTATGACGTCAAAAAGGCCCTTCAAAATTTTAATAGTGTGATTTAAGGAGCTCTACTTTACTGGAAGCAAAAGTTAATTAAGGCTATATATATAAAGATTAATATAGGCTAATTTTAGCAACGAATTTCAGAACTTCGAAATATTTTAAGAATCCTGAAAAATTTTATTCTAAAAAAACAGTATTTAGGGGTATTTTAACACCCCTAAATCTTGAACCACGCCCTAGAAAATTTGAGGCACCTTGGATAAAAGTACCCATCAATCACACTGCTCCTACCAAATTCGTCATGATTGAATAAAGTGAAAGTGCAAAATTTTTCACCTCCGTGTCATCACTTGCCACACTTTCTTTTCAGGCAAATCACTCACGCCCACTTATCGCCTAAGCACAGTTTTGATCCTGTTTAAGCAAGCTTTTTTGTTCGTAAGCACATTTTTGATAAGTTTAAGCACATTTTTTGGTAAGTTTAAGCACATTTTTTGATAAGTTTAAGCACATTTTGTACGTTTTTTTTGTCCATATGGGACACCCTAAAGAGAAAGAATTTGGAGATTAGGTTAAGACAGGCTTTTCATTTGTCTGGGAGCATTATCAGGTCAAGTTGCTTTCTCCAGCTTTCTCCAGCAGAANCCAGCAGAAGCTCCCACTGCCATGATGAATTGTCCTCGTGAAAACAAGTTTTTATCACTTTTACACTCCCCCCTCAGCGAAAAAATCCAGGATTTTTGCATGCACTTCATATAAATTTCAAGTTCTGGAAGGAATCTGGAAGCACAACGGAAAAGAGGAACGTGAAGGAATTTGAAGATGAGATACAACTCCCTCATCTCATTATCATTGTCTTCTCTACATAAAGAAAAAAACGCCAAAAAAGGGAAAAGCTTGCCAAAAGGCTTTTTTTTCTCTGACTTTCTCCAGAAAGAAAGAAAGCACTTTTCTAGAATTTTGAGCGTATTGCAAATAGCCCTTGGAGGCATTGTCGATCCTATCCAATTTATCCTTGCGAAGGGATCTCAATTTTCTGAATTTGTTTTCAAATGGGTCCGCTACCCCGTTTCTCGTTTCTCAATTTCCTACGATCCTCTATTATGACAATGCGGTAGATGCGCCATTGTGGGCCGTGTGATGAATTTAAAACAGGTTTTGAACATGGCAGTTGTAACACGTTCCGAATTGGCAATGCTTTCTGACCTTAGATTCCTTTACAGTGCCGCTTTCTCTCAAAATGACACTCGGCGGACTTTCTTTTTTTGGCATCCCATGGTGAAAGTTACCATATTTTTTCGTATAAAAGTAGTGAAACAAGTGAAACACAGCGTGCCTGCAAGTAAACAATATGTTCCAAAAAACGAGACGGAATTTTCACCGGGAGAAAGTTTGCGGCCATTGAAAGTAACGAGAAAAAGTGTGAGAATTTCTCACCCCCAGCAGTTAAATTTTACTGACAACTTTCTCTTAACTTTCTCTATTTTCTGAGACGAATTTTAAGTAAGAAAAAAAAACTGCTAGCGCTGCGTGTTTTTTTTTTGGGAAAGTTCAAAATTTCGAAAACAGCTTCAACACTTACTTTCTCCCTACAATTTTGAAGGAGCTTTTATAACTGTGTGAAAATAAGAAAACTATACCCTTTTACAAAGAGTTTTTTTTTTCTAAAAAGAACTTTCTCATTTAAAGTTAAGCCCCCTTTGTATCGACTACTTATTTCACTTTCACTTGAGTAGAAAAAGAAAGTTGAAGTGAAAATTCTGCAGTATTCATTTCTGCAGGCGGAGTTTTAATTAAGCGTTCACTATCCCAACGAAAATTTCAATTTGAGAAAGAGGAAGACGAATTTCCCATGTTAAAAAGAGGGCGAGAAATGGAAGCGATCAAAGTGAAAGCTTAGGCTGTTCGAGGCATTTGTGGGAATAGTGCACAGACGGAGCGCTGTCTCGGCATTTGATTAAAATAAGACTTGAATCGTTGGAGAAAGTAAAATGGGAGAAAGTAGGTTGAATGTTCCCAGGCGTTTCCTTGGCAAAGAAAACAATATTCTCCCGTGCAGACGACCATGGCCATTAATCATCTTCCTGGGAAAACCTAATTACGAAATGTGACGTCGAAGGATTAGGCGGAAGGGAAAGGGCCCTGAAAATGTTTGCTAAGAGAAAGCAAATGGCAGTTCTTGTTTTAACTTTTCTATTTGCCATACTTTAAATGAAATTAGAGGAGCAATTTGAGGAGAAAGCTACCTTTCCCTTCCCAAATGGTCCATTTCCCACCCAGTCACGCCAAAAACAGCTCAAACGGCTCACCGACATTTATGGCCCGGTCATAGCTACATTTTAAAAGGTCAACGCAGTGCTATCGACCCGTTCCTCAACCAGGGTGACATTTGCTTTCTCCGTAATTTTTTTGTGAACCAATGAAAAACCGTCGAAATGTCGCCAATGAGCCTTCGAAGCGCGAAACCAGCGTAACTTAGTCCACTAATTACTTTCTCCCAAAGTTTGTAAATCTAATTTAAGGAGAAAGTTGGAGAAGGCAATTTAGTAGCATCGAATTTGCACAATCAATCGCAATCAATCATTTACGCTGCTCAACTACTCAACATTAGTTTGAAAAATTTCTTCAATTTTTTTCTTCTGCTATTTCTACTTCTGTTTGAACCGTTCGAAAAGTGAAAGTAAGAATTTGAAGTTTGTGAGACGTTAATTGTTAATAATTTTTTATTGATTTGAAATCAGCGTCAGCGTTTCCAAACAATTTTGAAGGGTTTATGACTACCTTTGCCAAACATAAGTTAAGAGAAGTACGGGGAAAGTCAACCTTTTGCTTTCTCTTTGGCGAAAAAAAAGTGAAAGTTTTTGGGCCCTTTTTTCTGCTTTCTTTTTTCTCCAATTTTTTATTCTCTGGAAATCACCACGCTCAAACAGAGGGTAAAATCATAAAAAAGTTTTTGGCTGAATGATAAATGTTGGAAAAAGGAGCAAGTTCCGGTTTTTGGAATTTTTTTTTCAGGACCTTTCACCCTTATATGGCTCTATTTTCTATTTGCACCACACTTTCCCTTGTGAAGAACTAAAACAGTCTTTTATGAAGGGAAAAAAAGTGAGAGGAAAATCCGCCCTTCCAATCCATTCCCATCCCTAAAAAATAGACGCCTACTTTCCTTTGGCTCAATTTCAAATTCCTTTTTTTTCTTGACTTTCTCCACACACACCAATTTCAAAAATGCCTAAGTTTCAGCGTTTGAGCGAGCGTCTGAGGCAGGATTTGGAAATTGGACCTTTCAAGCCACCAACTTTCAAAAGAAAGTCCGGAGCCCTAAGCTCTCTCTCATATGCACCAGATCCGAGTGAAAGTGAGGAGTACAAAGGGAATACTTAAATTCAGAGAGCTGTTTTTGAGAGAGGCCTCTTTAAAAAATGAAAGCCTTTTTTTAAGAAAATACTATATTTTTAGAAAATGCTTTTTCTGGAGAATCTTCTTTGGAGAAATAGCGTTCCCTCCCCCTGTCTATCCTTGAGATGGGAAAAGATGGGAAAGATGGGAAAAGGAAAATGGGAAAAGGGAAAGATAGGCAAAGGAATTTATTGACATGGGGAGAGGATGGACAGTAGTCATTGCGCCTTTTATGTACCACCTAATTCAGGGTTGAAGATAAAAGGGAAGTGGATTTTCCCTTCTGCACAGCCCATAAAGAACTTACTAAATTACTGACCTAGGGTCGTATTTTAAGGGCCCATGAGTACTTCAACGAAAAGAGAAAGCAAAGGCGGTGAAGTTAGGACTTTTAAAATTTGTTGGGACATGGACAGGGACAACATTCTTTCTTCCTCTTAATCGAATCCCACGAAAAAGCTTTCAGGAGAAAGTGCTGTGCCAAAAAAAAAAAGCATCTCCGTCAATAATTCATTGGATTTTTTTAAATGGAGAAAGCAATCAAGAAATTAGCAATTATAAAAATCACAGAATTCAGAAGTGAGAGAAAGTCCCCCCAAATTACATTTGACTTTCACTGAACTAAAATTTTTGCACCCCTTAAGATAATTGAAGTACGGAGCGTTTTTTTATGTCACGAACAAAAAAGAGAAAGTCAAGAAATTAAATGTCGCTGTAAAGTAAAACTGTATGTTAAATTCTAAAAATCTTAATAAAAAAAGTACATGTTACGTAATGATAACTAAATGCGTAGTACAAATTTTGTATTTTCATGTATGGTAGTTTTCTATAAAAAATTTTTTTGAAATTTTTCTTTTTTTTTTGCACTGAACAAGACACGCTCTGCAACAAGGAGCGTTTGTAACTTTCTCTTTGCAATTTACAGTAAAGTGGCTTTAATTGGTTTGACTAGAATTTAATGCCACCCAAGAGCATTGCGGCAAATTGCGTCAGAGTGATCTAAGCTAAAATCTGCTTTCACCGCTCAACATGACTCTTAACTTTTATCACGTTTATCAAGGTACATGTCCTGCAAGAACGTGATTTGAAATTTGTCAACTTTCTCCAAAAATACAAAAATGTTAAGAGTAATTGCCAAAAAAGTTAAAATAACTTGCAAGATCCAATTAAGGACGTGACTTACATCCTCTTTGCATTTTTTGCTGTATCCACCGC
>VYYI01000351.1:0-34078 GCA_021029175.1 Bilobella aurantiaca | reverse complement strand
ACTTTGAAGGCCATGAGAGAGTGCTTTGCTTGCACTTCTCATACACTACAGTTATTTTTCCGACAATTTCCAAAATAAATGCTTCCCGGAAATGGAATTTTGTTTCTATTTGCCTGAATTTCGGAGGATGGATGCTTATAAAAGAAATTGTGTTCCAACTCAACCAAGCTTACAGCTTACATAATTTCTAGTTCAGACATTCTTGCATATATTTTTCAGCTCATTTTGAATTTCCCTAATTTGTTCCATTCCTCTAAAAAACGCATAAAATGAGAGTCGTGGAGTAAATAAAAAAAAGGACCATTTTCCCTTCCTATTTTCACTTTTAATTGGCAAGAGCCTCTCTGCATCTCGAATCCTCTTTTAATGTAACAAAGAGAATTCGAGAAGGACTGGGAAAGCCTTCCTTTCCGCGATTTCAAGTTCCCATGCCGAATGGGTGGGTGTGGTGAGTTTGAGCATATGCTTTAGCCAGAAACATATGCTTTCTCCAGAGGCATGTCTGTGCTGGAGAAGGCCTGTCCTGGAAAACTGGATAAATGCTTTCTCTTTCCATTCTGCCATTGTGTGGAGAAAGAGTAACTCTATTTGGGCGAGGAGTGGTAAAATTGCTTTTTTTTCCTCTAACTTTCCAGTCCATTCTGTGTGCTGGAGTCATGCTGGAAGTCGCTGGAGAAAGACTGTCCAGAAATTCACATCAATTTACCTCCACTGCTTTTCCCTCCTTTTCAATTAATGACTCTCGAAGGTAGGAGTAGGAAGGCATAGAGTAAATTGTGACTTCGCACGAAGCCTAATTTACTTTCTCCGAACGCCACTTTAGTCCCAGGGACCTCATTAAGGCCTCAATTCAATTGTCTCAAAGTTAATTACTAATCTCGGATGGAGGGAAACTACAAACAATTTCATTATTAAAATGGATTCGACATAGTCCCTTCTAAAGGGTACCAGGGGACTTGGGCACAATAAGTCTTCCGCCTTCAACCGCCACTTTCCCGACCCCTCAAACTTTCCTATTTATATAAGTTTGAAAAGACAATTCAATGAAAATCTATTTTAGAAACACTGTTACTAAAATAATCTAAAATCTACTACAGTTCACACTATAATTCACATAAGTGACCTTCTGAACCCTGACAGAATTCGCTGTAATCTCAATTCTTTCTTTATGAGGTAACCTTTAGGAGCATTTTTTTTTCCTTAAAGAAACGCGGTTGATGATAATTGAGAATTTTCTAAGGTCAGTGGTCTCAATTTGAAGGTCTTCTTATTGACACGTTTGCTGTAGAATTTCTAAATTTAGTTTTCTCCAATAATTGGCAATGCATTTTGAATCACCAACAGACACAGAAAAACACGAATCGTCTACATCACAATATCGAAAAACACGTCTGTATTATGAACGTGGGGTTGAAGGGAATTGAGGTATTTTTACGTACAAAAGCACAAAAGTCGTAGTGGTATAAAATCGCAAAAAAAGCGTTGATACGTTTTTTCTTCAAATCTTGTATGGAATTGCAAACATAGATGAACGGTGGATAGCTTTCACAAATGTGAATGTGATCCAGCTTCAAGTATTTTTCAATCCATCTCCGTTAGATTGAAGTGTTCTGATTTGTTGTTCTGGGCTAGAAAATCCAGGTTTGATTCCAGTGAGTTACGCAATTGCATATTTTGACGCAGAGGAACAAGATGCTGGAGTAGAAAAAAACGACTTCTGTCAACTGAACCGTGAAAATTGTGAGAAAGTGAGGAGAAAGCAAAAGATTCATCTTCAGGATTTTCTCGTCATCTTTCACCTGCCTTTCCGACAGGGAGCAGAGAGGCTGGGATTCAGAGAATAAAGCATTTTGCGAAAGATTTTTTTTTGTCAGAAAACTTTTATAGCTAGGGAAAGTGGCATTGAAATTCAAACCTCCGAAGCATGTCATATTGGAAATGGAACGAGAGTCGTCGAAGCGAAGATTAATTTCCCAGATCATTTTCCTTAGAAAAATACCATCCATTCCGCAAGCTCCACTCCATTCTGCAACTGGTGACCCCAATTCAGCATGAAGAAAAAAAAATTCAAAGGGAAAATCCTCATTTATTATCCTTTCCCTTCGGCCGTTTAAGATGTTATTTTCTAAAGATAAGTCTTAATTAACCTGAAACACGTCAAGTTAAATCTTTATCGAAATGAATCTCTGCAAATAGAGCTTTTGGGCTCTATTTCTTTAATAGAGAGGTCTTTACTTAAGCTGTGCATTATTTTTAATTGGGTCGTTTATCAGTTGTATCAGTAAATTGGTGTCTTTGAAATAAATGTTTTTCATAAAAACATCCGCTTCCGGATCCTTTTCCGCATATTTCCGCAGCGGAATAATCATTTTCGATAATTTTTTGTTCAAGATTTAGAATTTTTCGACGCCCGCGTGACCATTCGCTAATTTAAAATTAGGATTCCATGATTTCCTCACCATGTCTAGTAGTCCACCTTTATAGTTTCTAATGTGGTTTGGTTGGGAAAATTTTGTGAAAATTTTGGAGTGCGGAAACTTTTCTTTTTAATTTTAAGTTGGCAGATGACCATATGGTATCGTACCAATGTTGATGGTGTTAGGTTAAGACGTACTTAACTTGAAACAAACCGTTGCTGGAAATTCTAGGGATGTGATTCACAGGCGGCTGCAATGTCAGATTCGGACCGGCTCCGTCTAATTGCCCTCGGCGGTCCGCGGACGGGCAAAACGTCCATAATTAAGCGATTCCTGTTCCAGACCTACACTGACAAGTACAAGGCCACGGTGGAGGACCTCTACAACCGTGAATATGATTTCGGCAACATTACCCTCCGAGTCGACTTTCTCGACACGGCTGGTGACCTCCAGTTTCCAGCGATGCGGCGACTCTCGATTTCGACGGCTCATGCCTTCCTCCTAGTTTACGCCCTCGACAGCCTGGAATCCTTTGAAACGATCAAGTCCTGCTTTGAGGAAATTCGAGAGTCACGTGTCGACTATCAAGAGGTTCCGATCGTTATTTGTGGAAATAAGAACGACCTGCTAATGACCGAGGTGGGAACAGAAGACGTCGAGGAGTGGCTCAGCGGCATGGGTGTCAAGTTGAGGTAAATCGAGCCAGCGTTTCCCAAATTACACAAGTTTTCACTCAATCTCGAAATTCTCGAGCTGTAATCCCCCTTTAACAAAGTAGGGCTGGAGCGCTGGAAGCGCTCTACGAAATTCGATTTCAATCGCTCCTTTTCCCAACTTTTTTTTCTCTCCAAATTAGGACTTTCTCCGAATCTGGGCCAAAAAACAGAGAAGAGAAAGTCTCTCTCTCTCATTTTCCCAGTTTCATTATGTTACTAATTACAATTTTGAAAAGCGCTTCGCTCATTAAGAATAAATCACTTTCCAGTCCTCATCACTTCGTCAGCCTTCTCTGTTCTTCGTAAATTAACTTAAATTCAGCGCAGATTTTTTAGAGCCGCGCAGAAACTACTTTAGTTTCCGATTTCTTCCTCCAAATACAGCTTATGACAGGGCTTTTAGAGAAAGTACTCCCCAGTAAAAACAAAACTTGAAAGTACCGTATAAAGTTGTCCGTTTCCTGTAAAAGTGGAAACGCAGAGTGACACCCGAAATGGGTGGGCCATAAAGCCGAAAACGTATTTTGAATACTAATTTAGTTCTTTTGTCCCTTCAAAGGGTCCAAGCCCTTCAGTGCACTGCCAAGGAAGACAAAAATATTCGTGAGATCTTCAAAGCCTTCCTCACTCTCTCCAAAATTCCAATTCAGGCAGAAGAATCTGGACTTAAGAGACGGTCCTCGGCGTATGTCAAGTCACGTGTTCCGAAGGACGCTCCCACGGTGGCCAGTGACGAGAGTCCTTCCAAAATTTGCGCGGCGACCAAGTCCCCACAGTTCCTGAGCGAGGACAGTGCTGCCAAGGCGAAGCCGCGGAGTCGAAGTCTCATTCGACGGTCGAGTCGAAAGGCGAAGCAGAACGTGAGGGATGCGAGTACGGGGCCCAACGGAGACTGCGGCGTTGTTTGAAAAAGTTCCATCATCCCCGCCACGAAATTGCTCCATTTATCAATATTAAGTGTCTATCGTTGAGTGCAGGGTACTTTAGGATGAAAAAAAAACGAAAAAAAAAATTCAGTTATTCTTTTGGGACCACCGTGGACCGTGACCAAAGAAGCAAAACAGCCAAGTTAAGACAAGTCTTCAACGAATAACTGTGAATTTTTTTTTCGGAGCTGGGAACAAAATGATGTCCAAATCAGAATCGATGTGTCTCTATTTGGGTTTTAAAGATTTAAATCACCATTTTTTTTGCGTTTTTACAGTCAAAAAGTTAGCTGCGGGAACAAAATGAAAAGGATACTTTAGATTTACTCACGAGTGTTTTTAGCAACGAAAACTAAAAAGTGTTAGCACAATTAACTAATTAATCCCCTTCACCTGGATTATATCAAAAGATTTTAAAATGGTAAGGTTTTTACTACATACGATTTTTAAAAAAGGCAATTCCAATTTTGACAACACTATGGACAATCCAAATCAGTGTGAATTATTCAAGCCAAAGACTTCAAAAAATATCTGCCAAATTAAAGTTTCTGGTTTCAAAGCCTTACATCGTCGTCACCTGAAAAATCCATTGGATAACTCTAATTAACCTGTAACTAAGTCGGGTTATTATCAATTAACATCTCACTTAAGAGACATCTCTTAACATCTCTCTTTAATATCAAAGTATCACAAAAATCAAAATTTCTCAAAATTTCTGCCGAAGTCTGATAAAAAATATCAACTTTCCAAGCCCAAAAATGACCTTCTTCTTAATAGAAAAAAAACGGGAAAACTTTCACTCTTGGCAGAGTGGAGAGATAAAAGAGAAAGTGGGGCGTGCCGACGTTTGTAATTTGATTTATGTTGTAAATGAAGGGACGCGAAGCGTTGTTTTGTTACTGTTGATGTCAAAGGTTAAATTTAGGTCAGGAGAAAGTGATTTGTTAAGAATGAATTTTTAGATTTTATGTCAATAAAAAAACGGTTCTGGATGAGAACGGCCGGAGGTTCAATTTAGACATAGATACGGAGAGGCCATGTCATAAAGTCAAAGGTTCTGATTATTATTGGAGATCCTGGAAGAGACAAGTCCTTCCAGGATTCCAGGATTTTATGTTGTTGCCCTGCTGACACTGATGGAATTAATGCTTTTCCCTTTGGCTTTTCTCTTGGAGAAAGGCGCAGAAGGGAAATCGATAAGGGCCCATCAAGGCTCTTGGCCAATATTTGAGGAGCATCCTGTACAGAAACTTTCCTATCTCTTCTGACACACTTTTCACTGACCAGCATCACTGATACTGTCAGTCAAGCGTCGTCGCCTGACAGTGGACACCGGATGACCAACATATCTGATGACTATGTCCTGTTTGCGACTCAAATATCCTCAAATGTTAACGCCGTATGCTTTCTCCAGGGCCAAATTCAGTAAAAGCTGGAATTGTGCTGATGACTTTTGCTGTTACATGTTTTTTAAAATTAACTTTAATAACAGTAATCGACTGTAAAACTTGTTCGGAAGACGGAACCATTTAAGAAAGTTCCTATTTTGGTGAGTAAATTGACTATTATTTTAGGCGGAGCAGTTGAGCGAAAAGTGATTTAACTATGTTATACTACTCGCTTTCTTCAAAATTAGAAATTTTCCGGGAGAAAGTGAGATGAAAAATGAAAGGGAAAATTCAGAGCCTTTCTAAACCTACTTTCTCCTATTTTTTAGTTTAGTTTTCAATCAAAGAAAATAGGAAATGCGAGGTTCTCCGTTCGTATATTTTCTTACAAGGGCATTGTTCTTTTTGTACTTTCTCCTTTTGTTTTTGTTCTACTCCGTCTTCATTTACACAAGGACTCGATTCTGCAAATGGATCAAGACTTGGAGATGTAGTTTCTCTAAAAATAATCAAAAGACGAAAGACAAGGGGAAATTAATTGAACAGAGGCGAAAATAGGGAGAAAGTAAGATTAAACAGAAAGGAAATGGCAGATTATTTTATGACAGAACAGAGATTCTATAAACTAGAATCTCGTGAGCGTGCGTCTAAAATTAGCGTCCAAGTAACCTTGTTGCGAAATGCTTTTTTGTATGCGACGCTGAAATTAGAACCCTCAGGAAATAATATGCATTACCTGAAATCAACTTTTCCATTGGAGGACCTTCAAGGCCAATTTTTTATTGTCAAACTACTTGACAGAAGCATTGCAAAATCAATTAAGCTAATTTAGACAATTTAAGATCATTCTTTCCGAACAATTTCGACCTCCACCTTGCGCAATGTCGACTTTTAAAATTTAAACTCCAAATGAAATTATTTTTAACTAATTAGTTTAAAAGAAAATACATGCTACAATTAGTTTGCTACAAATACATGCTTAAATAGACAGACGATGATGAACAACATGATGTGGGTCTTCATTTCACAATATACCCGCACATTCTCCTTTAAAGTGTCAATTGCGGTTAACAATTATAGTACTTATTTAACTCGCATCAACCGTTCATGGTTCTGCTCCTGCTTGAGACGGAAATAGCATACACAATGTTTTATTGAAAAAAAAAACATAATTGTGCAGAAGACACAATTAGTTAATAATTATTCTATAATTAAGTATTAGTTGAAGACAATGGAAAATTTGATACAACGGTAATTAATAAATTGATCAGTCACAAAACAATTTAGTATTTATTTGTGCGCACCAATCAAAGCACTGTTCAACTTGAACTTTTAGAATTTCTCAACTACAATTCAATTCCTCCAAGTCATCAACTTTATGTGGTTTTGCTGAATTGCTATTTAATTCAATTCTGTTCCTTAAAACGTCAAGTAGTTCAGCCTGAAAATAGCTTCCGCGCTGTTTTGTATTTCGACACTTCGAAGCCGTTCTGAAGAGCATCTGAATGGAAATGGCAGATCAAGTACTGCTGAAGCGCTTCGAGACCACAGACGAAGTGCGCCAAATGTCAAAGGGAAAGTTCGAAGTTATTCACTTGGGGAAAGTTACCGTGGGACGAGCGACCTACGAGCCCGGGTGGAAGTGGTCTGTGGACATTGGGGCTCCGCTGGGACAAAAGTTTTGCACCGTGGAGCACCGTGGCTTCGTCGTTTCCGGAACGGCCACGGCGGCCTTTACTGATGGCACCGTAATTGAAATGAAGGAGGGTGACGTGTTCTACATTCCGCCGCAACCCCACGACAGTTGGGTCATCGGTGACAAACCCTACGTTAGCATCCATTTGGGCGGGGCCAAGGACTACGCAAAGAAAATACAATTAGCATAATTACCGCAACTACTTTGACAGCATTCCGCTATTACAATTTTCCAATTTCAACCTATGTAATTTTTTGTCAAGCTTTGAGGACACGTCAATAAACGCTGCATTCGTCCCAGTGTTTATTTAGAGGTAAACCTCAAGAAAATGTCACGTCCCCGCAGAACGCTGTGGGATCTTGGGGGCTTAATCGCTGAAAATTGAAAATCCACACAAGGCCCACCTTGTTTGCATTTAAGAACATAAATAGGAGGCGTGAAATTGAAGTTAGAAGAAAGTGATGATTAAAAAGCTTTTTATTATAAAGAGGCGTAGATGGTTTCGTCGTGTTACGAATTTGTTAAGGTGGTGGTTTTCCTTCCTATGGTTCATGATAGGGCACTGTAGTAAGGCACTATGCTTAAAAATTTCAAGGCCACTTAAGTCAAAAATCTTACAGCGAGGATGTAACAGAAGATCATCTCTATTTGAAATCCAAGAGAATTTATTCCAAACATTTTGCATTATTTGTGTCAATTACACTTAAATTTTCAGCATAATAATTTTGTTCCGCACAACTGGATCTGTGAAGTGTCTAATAATAGTGCGCTATTGGCTATTCTATTGTTAACTATCAAGGTCTAAAAAAGCCTCATTTTCGACTTCACAAACAGTTGCAAAAGCAACAAAGTTATTGAATTTTGAGAGCTCTTGAAAGTACAGCAAGTGTTAAGGGAGGACTTCAAATTAATTGATTTGTTTAGTTTCCATAATCAATACGTTTCTTCCATTTCCAATTTTTATTTCAAAGTGACAACAGCAGATTCGACCAAGTTTTAAAAGGACCGGAAGAAGAAAAGCAACGAATTTAATTTTCCAGCGTTTTGAATTTTGTAAACTTTTTCGTTTACGACTGTTTCCGGCGACTAATTTGTTACACAATGGCCGATTCCAGGTAAGTTGACAATTGAAATTGAAATTACTATTCTTAGAAGGCCAAAAACAGAAACAGAACAAAAGGAAGTGTTTATATTTACATGGGAAATTGTTTGTAAGAGGCAAAACAGGAAAGGTTGTTAAATGCTAACTAGTTTTTACCTGACCTGTGCCTACTTGAAAGGTAATAATAATGAAATGAATGCAAAACAACAACAGTGAGAACTGATTGTTACAATGACAAAAAGAAGCCCCTGATTTTACCCTTTGAGGAAGGCTATGCTTACAAACAATGGAAAAATAATGGCGTAATTTCCAATTTCCAATTAGGAGGAACCGCCTACCTCTGCCTGCGTGCCCTAAGGCATTATTTTTACCTGTTCATTTCCGAACGTTTTTTTTCTGTTGTATTTTCAAGTAAACGTATCATTTCCATTTCTGGAAGTTTTAGTAGTACTCCACCAAGTCAACGTTAAAGTAATTTAAACCATAAATTGAAAGCGTTCTTCCTATAGTACACGGCAAAATCAATAAGAATCTTGTTATTCTTCTTAATTGCAGCACGAAAACAACTGTAATCAAGGTTTCACTGTTCATCCTTGCCATGATTTCCGTAGCCATTGTAGCTGTCCTTGTGACAATTGCCACAGTTTCGACAGGAGAGGTAAGATTTCATAAAATTATGCAAATTATGAAAAATTTTATTTAAAAAAAAAACAGAGGTAAAATTAGCATTTTTAATTTATATTCTTTAAATTTTAATATGTTTTTTTTTTGTAATAATGGTATTGGCGCAGGCAGCGATTTGGCCGGCGAAGGCAGTAGCTGTGCTGAATGTTGGAACCAATGGAGCCACCATTGGAAATTTGGTACTGACGCAGGCCGATGCTAGGGCTCCAGTGCTTATTACTGGAGAAATCACTGGATTGACGCCAAATTCAAAGCACGGGTTCCATGTCCATGCTTCCGGCAACGTTTCAAGTGGTTGTGGTAGTACCGGCGGACACTTCAACCCTAAAAATGTAAAAATGAATAGAATTTTCGAAAAATTCAAGTTTTCCAAAACAAAAATTGGACTTTTCTTTTCTATAGGTGAACCATGGTGCCCCGACTGATCACGTGAGGCATGTTGGTGATCTCGGAAACGTTGAAACGGACTCTGATGGAACGGCGCATGTCAGCATTTCAGACAACATCATCTCACTATCTGGACCAAATTGTATTATCGGAAGAGCCTTCGTGGTACATGCTGGAACTGACGATCTTGGTATGAAATAAAGGATTCAGCCCTCTTAAATTTAACTTAATTGAAATTTAATAATATAGCAATTGCAAATTGCTTGAATTAAGATTACGATTAAGGTTTTTGGTTAAACTTTTTTGTTATTTAGGTAAAGGTGGTCATCCTGACAGCTTGAAAACTGGCAATGCCGGAGGACGACTCGGATGCGGAATTATCGGCACAGCATAGAAATACTTAACTGGATTTTCTTAACCTAATTTTTATTTTGTCACAAATCAACTCAAGCAGGATTTCTTGTACAAAATTAGAAGCAAATTGTGATTTTTCTGTCATTGTGTTAATAAAAGCACAAAATACAGAATTACACCTTTATCTGAACAATGTATTCATTAGAGCACCTATCGCTTTTGCATAATATGTTTAATTATTGACCTTAATTCTGAAAAAAATATATGTGCGAAGTCTTAAATTGAATTTCGTTAAAGCAAAAAAAAAACGCTATTTAATGTATCGTATATGCAGAGGTATGTAAAATTCAAAGATTAAAATAAATTATTCCGTCGAATCCGAACTTCAGTTTTTACACACAAATATTGGTAAAATAATATTTTGCAATATTCTGTTTTGTACTATGCAACATCGGAGTCATTGGCATAGCCTGTACAGAATCTGAATCGTACATAGTACATAGTACAGAATCATTACATTATCTTAACACTGAATTTCTCGGTACTCCTGTCCTAGAACGGGCTCGTTTGGCTAGTCTTGACAAAATTTTAAGTTTACTATTCAACCGCAAAGTCTTCCGTTTTTTTCATGAAAAATTAAAATTCTAAAAAAAGATTCCCATTTCTAGTGCAGAAGTTTGTAAAACTTTTTTTCACTGTAAAATGCTCCACCAAATTGTTAAAAAATATTTACAAGTTTGTTTCGAAGGCGCAAAAACATGAAATAAAAATCTTAAGCATTTGTAGATGCATGAGATAGGTAGTCCTAGAAAATCATTATAAATTAATGGTTTGTGTATTCCCAATAGCGAGTAAGGCGACGACGACACTTTACATTAAGTATGCATCTAAAATCGTTATTTGAAATAGTTATTGGACTAATAAAAATTTTATGGCTTGCTCATGCCTCTCTACCTGTCTCAATACTTCTACAAAGTAAACGTAATAACAGTACTAACGCTTTTGTAGGTCAAGCAACTCCCTGCAAATGAGAGTAAATGACCCAAGCAACTTCCTGGAAAATTCTCCAGCGATGAATATACTACAGATTCTCATACTCTTCCAGTTGCATCAGGTAGAACTTTGAAAAAAATAATTCTTGTTTAATTTTACATACTCATTTCTTTCAAAAAATACTTAAAAATAATAAGAATTAAATAAACCTTCTTAACTATCTTTAAACTAAAATTATAACTAGTTTCAAGGAACGCTAGGCTTCCCAAAGGCTAACATAGGCCTAACAAATGTAGAAATGGAAATTCAAAAACGGTCCGCTCCGGAAACCGTTGTTGAAGAATACTTAGGTAAGGCTGTTATAGCCTAATTTTAAACATCGCCTTAATTTTTGATTGTTTTTTTTTTTAGAAAACTGCGGAAACACTTACTTACTCGCAGAGCGCAAGACCTTTAAATTCATCTCCCCGAATTTTGGATCTTCTGACGAATATCCTGCAGGAATAACTTGCAAATGGAGCTTCATTGTGAATAAATTTAATTAGATATGTTATATTACTTACATTATATATATATTAAAGTTTTTGTTCATGTTTTTTTTAGGGAGACAAGAGTTGTACTGCCGAATTAGCATGTAAGGAATTTGATCTCAACGAATCAGAGGACTGCGCCGGGGACTACTTAGAGGTTGCGGATGGAATGGGCGGGGCTGAATATTTTTGCGGAAAGGAAATTTTTGGAAACGCAGTAAAGCCTACCAAGGGCCTAAGGGACCTTTATGTAACTTTTAGAACATCTACGGTAGGATCAAGACGTAAAGGATTTCACTGCGAAGTTAAATGCTCTCCAAAACCTTGTATGTGTATATCGAATAAAGCATTTTCAAGCTTTTTTTTAATAACGAATAAATTTTTTTGAAATTCTCTTATATTTCTGCATAATTTTAAATTGGAATTTACTTAATTTAAATTAATTAAAATCTAACGCGAATTTTAGCGTCTGCGAAGGAGCTCCAAGTTACACAGGAAATGAAGGAAGACAATCGCTGTGGTAAAGTAGCTCTAAAAAAATTTATTGGAAGTACGCGGTTAACGGCAAGGTTTCACACTAAATTTTGTAGTCTGCGGAATACAGAACATCGACGACAGGATAGTGGGAGGAGTTGATGCAAAAATCAAGGAGTTTCCCTGGCAGGTCGCCATTGTCTTTACGGGAACGCGATCTCCGAAATGCGGTGGCAGGTCAGTATAATGTAAAAAAACGCTTTTCTGGCGTTGAACGTATTAAATTGAAGGTGTTTTGATCACTTGTAGCATTATCAACAATAACTGGGTTCTAACGGGTACGAAAATCTACATTACTCAATGAAATGAAAAATAAGTTTACGATTTCAATTCAATACATTAGCGGCTCACTGTTTTCGATTCGATAAAACGGAGCCAAAGGACATTGAAGTGCTCTACCATGCAAGGTCACTTGACATGACGATGCAGAAGGACTGGAAGGATGTTGCTCTTGGGTTAAATTAGCATAAATACTACACACAGAACATATTATAAAGACGATATTTTATTTTAGAAAAACTGTTCTTTTAAATATTCAAATGACAAGAACGTATTTTTTTTTAGTTTGTCTGGATCAATTCGAGGTTCTGGATATAAAGAGAAGCAACTAACGGACAAGGACGAGAAGACGCAGCGATTCAGGGTTGTGGAAATTTTAGCGCACCCCAAATTCACTGCGAAGTACGTGAAGGAGCATCTGACAAATTTAACTTCCATTCTAAAATTTTTAGTATTCAAAAACAATTTTCTCCAAATTTTCGGTAGCTTTGAGTAATTTTCATCGTTTTTTAGATCGATTTTTTTCTACATTCAGGTATGACTATGACGTTGCGCTGCTGAGGCTCGATCGGAAAATTGATTTGGCGAACGCTGATGCTCCAACGCCGATTTGTCTTCCAGGAATTGGCTATGAAAATTTGTACGTGGGACAGAATCCAGTTGTAGTTGGGTGGGGCCTTCCAGACGAGAAAGCGGGTGGGACGACGCGCAGTCTCCAGAAGCTTCCAGTTCCAGTTTTACCGACAGCAAAGTGTCAAAAATGGAGTTCACACGAGCTCAGCATCCGCATGCTATGTGCTGGGTACTTCTTACAAAGTATTTTAATTGCTCGAATGAAATAATTTTTTTGCTTTTGTTTAATTTCGTTTAACTAGATTTGAAGAAGGCGGAAAGGATGCTTGCACTGTAAGTTAGCAGCAAGTGTTTCTAGATTAATACTACTTCCGGAAAATATTGAATTTTTGATTTTTATTTCAGGGCGATTCGGGAGGTATCATTGAATTTAAAAAAACGATTCCACGAACGCTCTTTTTAAATACTGCTCAATTTTAAAACAAGGTCCACTGTCACTAAAGAGAGCAAACAGTCAATGGGAACAAATTGGAATTGTGTCATGGGGGGAAGGATGTGCGAGAAAGCAAAAACCCGGCGTCTACTCGAGGGTTACCGGTAATTCTATTGATTATTCCACAAACTACAAATTAACTTTGAATGAATTAATTTATTCATTAAAACTTTAAAACGTTTTGAAATTTCCGTTTTCCAGAATTTCTTCAGTGGATTCATAGGAATACTGCCGGTGCAACATGGTGCAGGGCTTCTAAATCTTAAAAAATATAAGACCTACAAAATTAATAATGAAATGTATACGTTACTTAAAAAATTGTAGGATGAAAATTGCAATTATATTTTGTGTTGAAAGCTGTAAAGAAAAAGTATATGAGTTATTACGAATTATTAAACTTTTATTTTAATGGACAATACTTCATTTTTGGGTCATAAAAGTAAAACTCGCAGTCGCAATTCAATATAGTCGTAAATAACAAGTTGGTTCTTCCAATTTTAGTCTCATATCTCTATTTTTAGCGTTTTTATTAGCTTTGCAAAAAAAAATAATGGAGATTATAGACTTCTAGGAAAATAAATTTCGTGCTAAAGCGATTGCACTTTGGCAAAGCACGACCAAAAGCAGATTTTAATTGTGCAATAAGATTTGAGTGGTTCTAAGAACTTGGAATTTTTGGATTCATCATCAATTTATTCAAACAAGCACAACAACTGCGTCTTGAAAAGAGCGCTGATGCATTAATGAGAAGCGTTATAAAAAGGAGATTCAACTCTGCAAAAATTATTCAACGCTTGTTGATCTCTGTCAAACTAATTAGCAACACTTGTGAGCACTTTAAAGCTAACAGTATTTAAAAAAATGTCGGTGAATCATGCGCCGAAGATGGTATTAATCGTCGTAATTTTTACCATATTACAAGAAAAATGCTCAGCACGTAAGACCAATTCACTTTTAAATTGGAACAATTGGAAATTGGATTTATTTATTTTTACACATTTATGCAATTTCAACTTTCAGAGATCCCCTACTCCTATGCATCAGGCAGGGACCTCGACGCTGTGAACCGACGCTTCAACGCCTTCAACACTGCAAAGGCCCTTGGAGCCTCGGCCAATGACCTTCAAAATATTTGTGGACCCTTACGCTTAAACGGCGCTGTTCAAAACTACTGCACGACAAAAGTGGGCCGTCCGAAAGACTCGGAAACGGCGAGTTGCGACGTCTTCTGCTGCTTGGCGGGTCAGAAGACTGGAAACTGCCAGGGCAAAGTTGGGGTCAAAGTGGAGGCGAGCACCGTGGCGGGTGTGTTGGGGAACGGAAATTCAGCGTCGGAAATTCTAGGAGCCGTTCCTTCCCTCTTCCAGCTCTCTGCCAGTTGTCGTTGTCTTAATGATGACCTCGATGTCAAGTGTGGTCTGGATGGGTCCTTCCTCGGCATTCGATGTCCGGATAACAGTGCTTGCTGGCGGAAATGCTGCCGAAGGGGAAATTCAGGTGGAAGGTGTGGAGGATTTTTAAAACTGAAGTGTAAATGTAACTAAAGCTTCAAAATTAAAGTATTTTGAAAATAAAAAGTTCTTCTAAATTATACCAAAAAAAAAATCCAGGACATTTACCTTATTTAATGTGCTGAATCTCCCCAGCACATTTACCAGTACTTTTATGATATTCTACTCAGTTAATAACATACAGAAGTACACTTGACTTGATCACAATTTAGAGTCGAGGGTCACTTTCAATTGATATAAGTGACCAATCAGCGGCTTTTTAGGTCGAATTTTCAGAAAAATTCAAAACAATTGAATTCTGGACGCCAGAGGGAGAAAAGTTGCAAGCGTCGTCAGAGGTCCAAGCCATGGCATCAATTTGAGGCTGGAAGCTTGGATGTTGTCAAAGGTAGTACCAATAGTTTCTGCAAAAATTTAAAACAAAATCTCTAAGGCTCAAATTCTAAGGCTGGAGCCTTTGGCCAGAAAATTCTTATATCCTCATCAATTACAAACTCCTGTATAATTACAATAAATTGCCAAATTTCATTTTTCTTGTAATCTAAATGTCTTGCATACCTGGAGTATAGTATTGGGCAGCGATTACAGAAACGTTTTGACCTGAGGCATAGGCCATGCATACCATACGCGTACCTACACAATTTAAAAAAAAGTATAAAATATTTAAAAAAAAAAGCAGAGAGGTACAGATAAGTAAAGGCATTAATATCTTGGGGGACGTTCACTGACTTTTCCAGACAACTTGCACAAAGTGACCAATTACACCATCCTTCGTCTTGGGTTCTCCCGTAGAAAAATCGTAGTTTTTTATTTCACTGTACCAGCCTCCGACAGCGCCCTTCACATCCGGAACATTGGTGATGCCCTCTGACCCTTCGGCATACAAATTTTCACCACAATCACCCATTGTGTGTCCTTCATACTCATCACTGTGCATCAGTCCTAATTGGTTCCATTCGGCCAAATTTTTATTGGCCGTCCACTGAGCACTTTTGCATAACTAAAATTTAGAAGTGTTTACTAGCAAAACCCAGAAAAATTTCCCGTGCCCGTCTATGAGAAATTGTTTTTGTTGTGAAAAGTCACGTGGCAGACTGTTAAAAGATTTGAGTAATGTACCTTCTCGTTGTGAACCAATGGCGGAGAATCTGCAAATTTCCAAAAAAAAAAAAAAAGGCAAACCAATCAGTAAATTCTACTGACTTTAAAATCGTTATTCCAATAAAAGCTCACGATGTTTCTTTCGGAAAGCATTATGGGTTTCAAGGCCCAATTGTTCCCACGCACCTCGACCCTCAGGTACTTCAGCTTCCTGGAAAAATCAGAAAATATCTTTTAAGCAAGAAAGCCCGTCCTAAGACGGAAGAACCCAATTGTACGATTTGGAATAGAGGAGTTTTCAGAAGTAGAGTCGACAGTACTTTTGTCATTGACAGTGACACTCACCCCGGGTGTTCCATCTGGAAGGATGACACAATGTGGCGGCTGCTTTGCGGCCTCTTCTTCGGATGCTGTGCTGCTAATACTCCAAATTAAGGCCAATAAGCATAGAGTGGGACGCATTTTCAGCGACTTTTAAGGTGGGGCGTTTATTGAAAGCGGAGTAGCAGGTGGACAGGAAGTATGCGGCCAGCGAAGAATCCTCGACGAAATCGGACAAGGAAATGTACAAGACACGTTTTCAATTCTTGAAAAACAAAAAGTCTCGTTTCCAAGTGAAAACGCTCCAATAAAATGTGTATACAGGACTTGGTCATCTCTGATGACGGAATTTGAAATCGCTGCAATAAAATTCTGGCAGCCTTAGCAAATGACAGTAACATCCATCAAGTATCCATTCCATTAACTTTTAGCGTAAGCATGAGCTATATTTTTCAATTAGAATATTGGCAATTTATTTAACATCATCAACCAGAAAAATATTTATGGCCGATATAGAAAATTTTTCTGCCGTATATTTGACGCGCAACTTTATTTCCCATCGCCAGCGACATTGATGTGATGGTCGCTTTATATTGATTTGGAATGTTTCCTATTAAAATTAACCTTAAGCTATTTTTAATAAAAATGGTTATTTTGCAAATACGTTCTAATTTACGCAACAACGCCTAAAGCCAGCCGTTCCCGTCGTCTTCCAGCTCTCTGCAAGTTGTTGATGTGTCAACAGTCAATGATGAGGATGACCTTGATTGTAAGTGCGGCCTGGATGGATCCATCCTGCTGGACATTCACTGTCCGGATAACAGTGCTTGTCGGCGAAAGTGCTGCCGAAGGGGAAAGTCAGGCGGATGTTTAAAACTAAAGTGTAATTTACAAACTTAGAATTAAACGTTAGAGAATATTATGTTTATACAGTGCACCTCAGATATAGTTACACCTCGGTTATACTGAACTACTTGGGCAGGTCCCGGCTACGCTTATGGGAGTTTATATACAAACCATACGGATATAGTAAACCCGCATAAAGTAAAACCTCCGATATTGTGAACCAATATTGTGCCCAACTTGGGAAATACTACCCGGTTATTATTGAATATTCTGTTTTTACGAAAAAAAAATATTGTTAAATAAAGAAAATGCGGATTCCTTTTTCATTCGTTTCATCTTTTCGTGCAAACAAATTGTAATTAATTAAAAAACGTACGTAAGCGTACAAGTTTAACGCTGAGCGACAAGTAGTATATCGCTGCAGAGGTGTCGATGAAAGGTATTGGTACCAGTTACAGCATATCAAATACTGCAATGAACTTAATTCTCAAAAATAAGAAGTTGAAAATGATTTTCTAACTCTATCACTAGGCATAAGATTATAAATTTTCAGTTTAATTTACCAACAAACTGTTGTGTATCAATTTTTCTTGAAAGTTTTATTTTAGGATAGTTAAAGATATGTTTTTCAAAATTAATTTACAAACTGTTTAAGAAGAAGTTTGTGAAACACTTGCTTTTTTGGAGGTTCTTATGCAAGCAGTTCAGAATATAAAAAATTACCGATATCTTACCTCTGAGCGCTTACATATAGTCAATTGCACTTAATAAACAGTCTACTTATATGCCTAAAGAAGAATGCCATTCATTTAAATGCCAGTTGGCTATAGTAAACCTCGTGCATAATAAACGGTTTTGGCGTTCCCTTCAGATTTATTATAATAACCGAGGTGCACTGTACCTACTTTTAAAAAAGTGGGAAAAGAAATTCCGGGAAAGTGATTGAAAACGGCTGAAAATGAAATTTTGAAAACTCAAACTCAAACTAATCTAAATTTCATGACTAATATAATTCGGAACTGAATCCCCAACACATTTGGCCATTATGATTATATCCTTTATGATTTACTCGTTACTCAGTATTTATAATTAAATTTCGGTGAAATATTTGACTTGAACATAATTTAGACTTGAGTTTTTGAATTTTTTGAACAATTTCTAAGAAAGTACAAATTGTTGAAGCCAGGAAGGATCAGCGATGCAAGCGTCGTCAGAGCGCAAAGCCATAGCATCATTTCGAGGCTGGAACCTTTGGCCACCACAACACCCTCCTTACTTGCACTGTCTAAACTCTGAACGTTGTCTTTATTGGCACCCTCATAATTTCCTGTGTAGAAATTCTTTGTGATAATCGTTTAAACTAATCGATATACGTTTTGGCATGCCTGGAGGATAGTAGTGGGCGACGGTGACGGAAACGTGTTGATCTCCGCTTGAGGCATAGGCCATGCATAATTGACGTGAATCTACAAATAAGAAATCATGGACAGAGATCACTAAAAACCTTTAATTGCAACTTAATTGGCCGTTAACTCACCTTTCCAGACAACTTGCGTAAAGTGACCAATCACAGCACCCGCCTCCTTGGGTTCGTGCCTAGAAAAATCGTAGTTTTCGATTTCATCGTACCAGGACTGGACAGTTTTCTTGGGATCCGGAACGGTGTCTTGGCCAATAGCATCGCCAAACACAGCGGCCAAATTTTCCCCGCAATTAAGAGTGGTTCCATCGAACTTAGAAGTATGCTTTAATTTTTTTGTATCTTTCCATTGATCCACGATCTTGTTCGCCAGCCACTGAGCACTTTTGCATAACTATAAAATTAGAAGTGTCAGTAAATAGGAAAGCAATTAATAAAGATTTAACTGAAGTGTACCGCCTCGCTGTGAACTAACGCCGGCGCACCTACAATTAAAAAAATTGCAACCAATCAGTGCTGTTACTATTAACAAAAAATTGTTCTCCAGTATTCAAACCAACCGTGTTTCTTTCGAAGGTCATTATGAGCATCCAGGCCCTTTTTTTCCCACTCTCCTCGGCCATCAGGCACTTCAACTTCCTGTGAAAATCAGGAACAATTTGTATTTCTAAATTCGAGTTAATATTGTTAAAATTGGAATCCTGTCCTAGGACTGGTTTGTTTGGCTTATAGTATGAATTCAGAATTGTTGTAATGTTGATTGACAAGTTTGTGTTTTGTACAAACGGCTCAATAGTACTTATCATTTAGGTACTGACCGCGGGTTCTCCATCAACGGTGACACAATTTGGCTGGGCGTCTTGGCCTGCTGTGCTGCAAATTAAGGCCAAGAACCATAGAGTGGAACGCATTTTCAGCGATTTTTAAGGTGCGGTGCAGCGTTTATTGAAAGCGGAAGTGCAGGACGGACAGGAGTTATGCGGTCGGGGAAGACGAATAAATGATGAAATTGAGCAAGGAAATGTACGAAGGACGCTGGAATGTTTTCAGTGCTTGAGGAAAAGTTCGTCTCCAAGACAAAACGCTCCAATCAAAATCATATACCGCTTGGTCAATTGCTAGTTGCCAGAATATGAAATCGCTATATAGTAAAATTCTCGTATTAGCAAATGACAGTAGCATCCACCAAGTATCCTTCCTACTCAAAGTACGCAGGGCTATTTTTCAATTCAAAAGATTTAATTATCTAAAATCGTAAACCAGAAAATCATGAATGGCAGATAGAGAAAATTTCTCTGCCTTCTACTTGACGCTTCTCTATTTCCCAGCGCAAGCGTCGTTGATTTGATGTTCGTTTTGTATTGATTTAAAATGTTTCCTATTAAAATAAACTTTCAGCTTATATTATTTTTATAGATGGTGTGCGTAATGCGTTTTGAATTTACCTGGCGGAAAGTAGTGGGCGACAACATAAGTGTGACTCCCAGTATCGTTTTTGCTGAAAGTTACACAGGCCTCCTTGGAATCTAACGAAATTGCCAATTTTGCATCTACACATTAATTTTCAGATCATGGATATGCTCTTACCCTTCCAAATCATGTTGACAAAGTGTCGCACTCGGGTGACATTAATGTCGCCAACAGCAGCCTTCTCATAGTCATACTCAAGTACTTCGCTGTACCAATCAGAGACGATGTACTTGGCGGGAATGGTTCGATTCCTCCAATCAACGAACTGAGAAATCCAAATATTCTCTGAGCATGCGCCTGAGAGACCGTAGTTATCAAGCAACGGTTTCCGAATATCCCACATGTTTGACAAGTACAAATTGGCAACCCATTGAGCACTGCGACAGAGCTGAACAAAAAGTTTTTTTTTTAGAATGAAAATAAATCCTTCAAAAATTGTTAACATTAAGAAATTACGTCCAGATTTAAAGTCAATGGTGGCGAATCTTATTAAAACAAAATAAATTAAAATTAGTTTTCTCGAAATAACCCAACCCAACAATTAATTGTAGTGGTTTACCATGAAGTTGACGTAAATTATTGTGGACTTCAATAGCTGCCATTGACCATTCTTCGTCAGTTATATTGATATTAATCTAAAACGTAAGCATAACTACATTTTTTGTGATCGCTGCAGAAGTCACGTGTGAATTCTACCGCTGCTGCTGAGCTTGTTCCGTTTTGTATGATACAGCTTCTTGGAATATCCAGTACTTTTCTAGATTCTACAATTACCACCACTAACAAGACATACATCAGAATCACGTTAGAGATCATTTTTGAATGGTCAACAGCGCTGATTCGCTGCAGAAACTAGCGTCTCGACACGAAAATGACAGAACCGCAACTTTCCAAATTGCAAATCAAGACCATTTCAGCGTATTCAGGTAACGATGTTTTTTACTTTATGTTTTGCACGCAGATTCGTTCGTACCCATAACATTTAAGTATGAGACACTTTTCCAGACGAATAATTTCTTAGTCTAAAAGCGTCTTTTTCACTGAAAGTGACCAATCAGCGGCGTTCTTCAGCACACTGAGGGCCGACTTCAAGAATTTGAAATTTGAAGCCAAAATAGTGGTAAGCAAGCTAACGTCAAAATGCCGAACGGTGTCAACAGTTTGAGCCTAGAACCGTTGCCTTTTTTACCGCCGCCATCTTTGCCCTTTTGATTCTTCAACTCCGCCGCGTTGCCGTCATCTTCGGGCTTGTCAGCTTTGTCTTCTAAATTAGTCTCTGGATCCGGAATCGAGAGGACGTTGTCAGTTTCTTTGCCGGCAAAATTTCCTGTTACGGTTTCAGAATTTTGCTTTAAAAATGCGTAAATATTTCAATAGTCAATTACAGGACTGAAACGTGCCTGTCGGATAGTAGTGCGCAGTGATGTAGCCTGTTCCAGGGCGACTTTCAGTGTAGGCCATGCACACTTCGCGTGTATCTTTTTACAGTAAAAATTACTCAAATTAGTGACATTTTCTGAAATTTCGCATAAGAATAACCGTTTTTTTTTTTAATTTGTCGACTCACCCTTCCAGACAATTTGCGTAAAGTGACTGGTAACGGCCCCAGCCTTGGGTTTGTGCGCCTTGAAATCGTAGTCAGCGATTTCACCGTACCAAGCGGCAACAATTTCCTTTGGATCTGGAGTATCAGCCTGCAAAGCGTCGTACGCTGCTAAATTTTCGCCACATTTTAGCTCAGCTCCGTCAAATTCGTTCGTGTGCTTCACGTCTGCAAATTTGTCTGGCCCCGCCTCGTTCGCATTCTTATTGGATAGCCACTGAGCACTTTTGCATAACTACAATTAAAAATCAATCAAAATTAAAATCAGCCCCAAATAATTAAGTAATTTGTTATATTCGATCTCCTTGGACTGTTGCGACGTTTTACCTTTGGATTGATTACCAACGCTGGAACACCTAAAGCAAAAATGTATGAAAATTTAGCTCCCAAATCGCTGCACTTTGAAGTACACAAGAATGCAAGAATGCAACCGATCTTTGGAATAATTGTTAAAAAACACTAACCATGCTTCTTTCGAAATCCATTATGGGCATCAAGCCCACTTTTCTCCCAATCACTTCGTCCAGGAACCACTTCAGCTTCCTGTCAAATATTATATTTTTAAATCAAAACTTAATCAACTTTCTTCAACGTTCTGTCGAAATTTCAAAAAAAAAATTGACCCCGGGTTCGCGTTTTCCGTCAACTGTGATCGTGATGCAGTCTGGTGTAGGATGCTGGGAGGCTGTGCTACAAATTAGCCAGATTTCCACGAATAAGGGCAGTACCCAACGCATCTCCAATTTGTAAAGGTCAAGGAATAATGCAATAAAGTAACGCTGCGCTGCAATTCGAAAGCAAAAAACGCTGCTGCTGCGCGCTGGAACATTTTCAACAAAAATCTAATTTGGATGCCATTTTCGTTCCCAAGAAAGTTGAACACAATGTCAAATTTCTCATTTTTCAAAAATAAATTATAGCGACGATTTTTGCTATTTTACGGATTTCATTTCAGCGGCATCTGTACAACAGGGTAATCGAAAGATGAAATCTCAAATCGTCCAATTAAGATTAAGATTTAATTAAAGATTTAATTAAGGTTTTAATTCGTTAATTAGTTTTAGACATCACCGAATCAAGGACTAACTAAAGCTTCAATCGGGAGCCAATGAGAATTGATCTGGTGGTTGGTTGGTTGAGATTTAAACCAATTAGGCGGGGAGCTAATGCTCAAATGATTTTGATTGGTATATCAATTAGTCGATGTCAAGTTAATTGTTTTTCAAGCCTTTGAAGCGATTACCGATTTTAGATAATTGGTAAGTTAATTAATTACGTTGCATATCGACCTGAATTAATTAATTTAGTGATTTGCTTTACATGTGGTACTGAAAACTGATTGTGTTCGTTTTTATGATTATCTTTTCTTGAGTGTCACTCATGATTGATTGTTATTGTTTGTAAAAGTATGAAACTAATTTAGAACATCAATGTTTACGTGTGCTAATTAATTATTAGCATTAGATGACACTACACCTTGAAGCTGGAAATGCTTCTGTACTTGCTTGCGCCACGACATCAACGGTTCTGTGACATCAAGATAATTTGTAAGAATTAATATAATAATGTCAATCTAGAATATTATCCAGCTAGAATTGAGTAAATTGATCAATTAATCGTTTTAAAGGGAGGAAATTCAGTGCAGGAGCCAAGGAAGGTGTATCGAGAAATAAATGGAGGGTCCTGTTTCTTGGCAGTAATGAATTCTCGATTAAGTCCTTCGACGCAGTTGCAGCGGTCTTTCCTTCCCCTGCCCACATTCACGTCATTGTTTCAAATGCAAACAATACCCTGGCAAAGTACGTAAAAACTCTCAGCTCAGAATTGAACATTGACCTCGACCTATGGGACCAGTTCAAGCGTCGCATTATTCAGGGAAACGAAGGTCAAACTAACCTAGGATATGACATCGGGGTCGTCTCATCCTTTGGCTACCTTGTTCCGTCCAAGGTTATCCAGCAGTGTCACAGGTAGAATCAGAATCCGGTGTGCTTTTGCCCAAAGAACCTAAACGAGATCCCCTTCTCCAACTTCCATCGAACAATGTAATGAATTAGAAGCTAAACAATTGTTTACAGGGGGATTTTGAATGTTCATGGCAGCCTTTTGCCACGGTGGAGAGGGGCCGGGCCCACTGCAGCAGCGATAATTCACGGCGACGATGTCACTGGAGTCTCAATAATGAAAATTGCAGCTCACAGGTTGTAAATCAAAGTTGTATGTTTGCGTCAAATTGGAAGTAATCTAAAATCCACAATCTATATGATCATCACCAGGTTTGACATTGGTCCAATATTGTATCAAGTAAAAATTCCCATTGACAGTCACATCCGTACTCCTGAACTGACAGCTGTACTCGCTACGTTAGGAAATACTGCATTGAAGGAAGTACTGCTAAATCTCGACGCTTACAGCCAGATTGTGCTTCCCCAAAACGAATCAGAGGCTACAAAAGCTCCAAAACTCGTAGCTAACATTGGTTGTGTCCAGTGGGAAGCGATGGACGCCTTGGAAATCTATAATTTATTTCGAGGAATATATGGGCGCTTCAAGCTTAAGACCAGCTATAAAGGAGATATTATCGATTTGGACGATTTATCAATATTGGCCTCTGATAACGTTACTGAAAAATCAACCTACTCCGACTACTACGGATACTCTTCTACAGTGTCTATTCCACTGGAGGACAAAATTGCTGCTGTAGCTAAACCGGGTGATATTATTTTTAGGAACAACCTTATTTGCGTTAAGTGCCATTCTCTCAGTGATGAGCTCAAGCGACACTGGATCTTTATTCGAAAGTTAAAAATTAATCTAAAATGGATCACTGCCAAAGACTTTAATAACGGTTGCCTCTCAAAAGGAGGCGAAATGCGTTTTGGCTCTATTGAGTTACCAGCTTTGAAAGAAACGATTAAAGCTCAAGAATTTTACATTAGTGTTGTTCAACTAATCGTTTAAGAATTCTGTGTAGGCAGTAGTTTTGTTTCGTCTCCACCTTAAAGTTGACGCTGTTTTACTTATGTCCAGATTTCGGCGTTTCAACTTCATCTTGTGATGACGCATGTGCAACATTGACGCTCAATCTAACAGCTTCACCAACGTCAAAGTCGTCAATGACATCGACGAGCGGGTCCTTGAGTAAATGCATATATTTCTGTTTCGATGCTTCGTCTAGAGCCGCTTCAGCCTCATCTTCTTCTAAATGCTGCACTGCAACTGGAAAGTCTTCAATCAAGTGGGGACGACGTCTCTCCAAAGTGTCATAGGGCTGATCGTCATATTCTAGATGCAAGGGGGCCGGTCCCACGCGCTTCTTCCTTGCATCCTTGACGCTTATAAAGGCCCGCAGAAATATGAAGTCCACCATCCAGTCTCGACACGTATAATTGTAGTTGTGGTCAGCTTTTGTATGTCGCTTGTAGCGGACATGCGCAGCAAATGACCAGCCAGCAGCGATAGCCTTGAAAAGCAAGCAAGTACTGCTCAAGTATTTATTGCACAAGAACCAGACGTTAGTATCACTAACCATAAGTCCCATTTTGAATAGAGCAACTAAAGCCAGTTGCTCAGTGAAGGACTGAAAGAAGCCGAGCAACTTGTGGAAACAGCCTTGAGACAGGACATCAATTTTTGGGTAATACTGGCAGTACAGCATGCGAATGGCGTAGGATCTCGTTCGAATGATATAGTCATACTCGTGCAGAAGCGTGTAGTTGGGGCAGCACGACTCCGGGAAGCGACGAATGTCAACTGGATCGGTCGGCTTGTCAGTTCGATTAAGCCAGTAGCCCCAGTCGACGTACCAGTCTTCGTAGCCGTTCACACCGCAACATTTGAGCTATTACAACACCGCGGCGGTTCATTTCTAAAAACATAATTTACGATTTTGAAAATTTACCGTGTACTGGGCCTGGTTCCAAGCGTTCCTTTCCCCAAAGGTTCCTTTACCGTAATTGTATTTCCAAAGCGTATGAAATAGGAGGCTTTTTAAGCGGGCAGTATCAAGGCGAGTCAGGTTGTATATTTGAACGCCAGCGAATATAATAAAGGGAATGATGAAAATAGGAGCCCATGTGAAAAACTAGACCAGTATTTGTTAAAAATCAGCGATTTAGGAGAATTGTGGCGCTTAAGGTCTCCTCTATCCTAATGACAGGCTTGTTATGGCTATGAATTTGACGAATTTCTTACGCCGGAGACAAAGGGAGGGTACGTGAAAACAGTGGAGACGCTCATTCCCCACATTGAATAGAGGAAGGAAGCGACGCTGATGTAGAGATTCGTTCTAAATTCCAGCGCACGACGATTGATCTTCGTCGTCTCACCGTCAAACATCAAGCGAAAAAATTCCAAAGGGAAGAAATTCTCAGAGTAGATCCACATATTCGTGTAGTAAATGTTTAGCAGGAGGAGAAGAATGCAGAATGTAAGGCACATCCGCCTGCAAAAGTGAATTGTCACTCCGGATTTGGCGTGCTAAAAATAATGAAAGGTCAAGTTAATTACGTGTTAAATGTTAAATTTAATTAAATGCAATTAATTCAGCTAACCTCTTCGTAGAAAATTGGATGAGGTTGCTTGGGTACAACGATCATGCGTTCTCCAGTCTTGGTATGACGAACTGGAACAGCATAATTCCTATCGATCTCCTCATTGGCTACCTGATCTTCCAATAACTTCGACTGTTTCTCCCCTTGTTCTTGTATTAATTTAAGTTCATCGCGAGTTAGCAGCGTTTGGGTCTCTATTCGACCTCTAACACGCCGATTGAGGTCAAGTATCTCATCACGGGTGAAATGTACTCGTTCAGGCGCATGCGCAACCTTATAGTGTCGTTGCTTGTACCCACTCATAATAGTTTATAGTTAACTGAGTGGAAAAGTTGAAAAATGACAAAAGCATTCTCAAAGTACAAAATCGAAACGCTAGAAAAACGAATAACAAGCTGATAAAAGCTGATTTTGGAACGTTTCAGTGGTAACCCTTCCCCTGTGTAATGAATTAATACGTTTTAGGTTACTGTAGTGAAACTTCAAGTATGGCCAGAGTAAAGATATAAATTCTTAATTAGAATTTATTTCTGGACTCAACAGGCCAGGATCAAATTAAAGATAAATAGACTTATAAGCAACGAGTAGGTTTGGTTAAGGTGATTCAAATTAAACATACAAATCGTATTTATAGTTAAAATAATCCTGGTCAAAGTTGTGGACTCGGAGAAAACCGTCTTCAGCCCCGCTACAGTACTGCATCCCACTTGGATTGAAAGCGAGTGTGTTGATTGGACCAAAATGACCCTTGACCCTGGCAAACTCCTCTTCGAACACCAAGTTATAGAGTCGCGCTTCAAACTTTCCTTGACTCGTGGCCGTCTGTGTTACAATCATAGCCTCTTGACCTCCTCCCAAGCATACCTTAACGAAATAACGAAGATTGAACGGTTATAAACTTGTAATTTTTCCTAATCGAATAAAATAAATTTAGAGCACCATACATGTTCCAAATTTGGAGAAATACAGGCACTGTTGACCGGTCGATCAGTTTTGTATGTTTTTAAACAATCAAGAGTCTCCGTGTCAAACAATTTGGCGGTAGTATCCTTCGAGGCTGTTACGAACATTGTACCGTCTTTTGAGGTCTGCATGTCGCTGATACTCCCAGTGTGATCGTCTGCTGTGGCAATCGGTTTCATGGTCTAGCAGCATTCAAGTAAGATGGATTTAAAGATTTGCACGGAAATAATGCGGGAGCGGAACAATAGTTAAATATGAAAGTTAATACATAGTTAAGTTTAGTGAAATAAGCGTTTACCTTGAGGTCCCACACAGTCAAAAGCCCGTTGTCATGACCTGTCACAACTGTCTCATCAACGGCTCCCCAAACCAGCGACGTTACTTTAGAATCATTTGCTGAAATTTTTGTAGCCGACTCTCCGAGTTGAGAGGGGTCGCGAACGTCAGCAATAAAGATCTCACTGGGTTGACTCATAGCCTGATCCGTGGAATATACAATCATGTTGCCACTGTAGCTAAATAGACACGTCCGCACTGGAGACTTCTTCTCGACCGTGTTCAACATCAAGCCTAGCAAATCAGATAATCACTTAACAAATGAACTTTCAGTGCACTCTGTTTTATAACCCAAACAATTTACCCTTTTCAACATCCCATAAGCGAATAGTCATGTCACCACCGCCTGAAAGGAATTTGCTTGTCCTCCAGTCCACATCGATACACCATACGGCTCCGGAATGTCCATCAAACGTCCCCAAGCGCTCTCCATTGGTAGAGTACCATACGCTGGGCTTGCTGTCCTTGGCAGCCGAAAAAATCAAGTCTCCTTCCCGATTGTACTTGACTTGTGTAATCGCTCGGTCATGTCCTTGAAGAATCAGTGGTCTCTATAACGAGCAAAATCAGAACATACAGTCTATACGTGAAACGCGACGAAAACCAACTTTGCGATATCTTGAAAATCTTGATATCTCAGCAACATCCATACTGCATAACTACTTACCATTGTTAAGCAGAGTTCTCGACGAGGTAATTTACACTTTTAATTAACTGATCAATTAATTAAATATAAATTACTGCACTCAACTTTTGTTGACTTTCTTTTACTAAACTTTTAATAGCGTTTCACTAATTCCATGTGTCAGAAAAAAATCCAGTTGCTCTCCGAGCTACTTTTCGCTCCCACGTGTCGCCTAAAGTTGAGTTGGGCAATTTCTAGAACTCTTCGGATCTAAAATTTTAAAAACAATATTTGAAATTTGAAGTACTTGAATTAACTAATAATTAAATTTTCTCAACTTATTGTAATTTATAGTCATAAATCTCATTTATTACACTTGATAATTTTTTAATAATTGCGCATAATGCAAAGCCTTTTGCCCCAAGCAGTGAACGAAGAGTCCAGTGCAAAGGGAAATTGAGAAAGACGCCGGTGGTGGTCACAATTCTTGAATGTGGCGCGTTGATTAAGAGTTAATTACACATTTTGCCTGTAAAAATTGACAATCAATTTCAATTTGCCTTTACTTTGCTGCTATCATCAAAGTAGAGAAGTTTTGATACTATCAGTTAAGTAATTCAATAATTGTATTACTTAAATAATTATTATTTAGAACTAAATGTTAGTCGAAATTCATCAAACTAAGTCTTATTTATTTAATAAATAATTTGAGGCTCTAAATTACACTTGAAGTGCAAGTTATAAGGACGATGACCGACATTGTTCTAAAAACAATTTGAATTGGTGAAGGCGCGAGATTATTAAACATAAAAAGCTACAATAAAAAAATAACAAGAGAGAATCAATAAACTAAATAATGATAAAGTAAAAAAAAATCATAATTTAAAGAAGTGACCTATTAATTAAGACACTCTTAATTAATACTTCGGTCTGGTACGCTGGGTTCATTGACGCCAGAAGTCAACGATGTCAGTGCAATTAAGTACACGATTTTTACAAAAAGGTAAATTATGGAAAGTTAAGGCTAAATATTTAGACCTTTTAGAGCTAAGATATCGTAAATTAGGTAATTTGAGATTTTATGACTTAAATTACTTAAAATAAAGCAGGAGTGGAAATATTTTGGCAAGTACATACTTGTGTTTTGTATAGGCCCAACCAGGAGTTATGCTTATCGCTTCCTTAGCTTGACGGCATTGAAGTATGATAAATCGGAAGAAGCCTACCCACCGAACAGTTCCCTAAAAATTACAGCAATACATAATAGAAATCCAAGAAATTTGGAGAAGCTTCGCATCACTCCGGGGCCAAAGGGTTGGTTTCTTGAGAAACCTGGACGGAACTACTGGAACAAGTAAGCCAATTAGTCAATAAAAGAGATTTACAACTTATTCACGGTATAGGACAATATCTTTCTTGCCAAAAAATGCTACAGTTTCGAATTGGTTGCTCTTTCCAGGATTATACTCGAATTTTCGTCGAAGTATGTTACCAGTAAAGTTCTGCACTTTTATGGCCACGTTCCAGTAGTCGCCTCAACGAAGGAATGGTGCATTCAAAAATACCTTTACAGGTTATTTGTCAAATCTTTAGTAACTACGAGTTAGAAATGCATTGCGTTGAATTCGAATATTCTGATATAATATTCGTTATCTAATAATTCAGCACACGAGATTTGGCGGCAATGCAAGCCGTAGCCAGTGTATTTGCGCAGCGTTGCCTCGAGGCTGGTATCCTGGAGCTCTACAGTCCGTTTACTGACGAAGACAAGAAAAAATCAAAGGCTAGTTACTCTAGATACTATTATTGCATGGAAAATAAATTGTGTAATTATTTCTTCTTGATTTAGGTTGAAATTTTTGTCAACACTTTGGAAAAGAGTGGATTGGTGTTGGCGGAACCCGAAAATTTAAAAACTGCTGACTGGCTCCACTATCCGTATACAATGGAACGGCCTTGGGAGTATCATGAAAATGCCGAAACAGGGGAAATTAGACAAGACACTCCAATCGCTACAGAATGTAATACGTATAAAGCCGTAACCAAACGACCATTACAATAGAGATAATAAACTTAACCTCTAGTTATCAAGGCTGATCACATGAACAGGTTAGAATTAGTATTTAAGCTGACTATTTAATTAAATGGGAAAAGCTTTCTTGAATTTACTCTTCCATAAGCCCTTCATTTTCGAACATTTCGAAAAGTGTGTACTCAAACACGTGTAGGTAAAATTTACCAACCCTGAAATAAGGTATTTAAGAATTAGTTGAAATTATACACAGCTAAAATTGTAAAAGTTTTTCTTCAGTTACGTTTTCTGTAGATATTCTCCCATGTACGGACCTCTCGTACATGTACAATCTTCAGTGTCAAAGGCACTCCAACTGTCACAGCGACACGCCCTAAATATTTCTTCGGAAATTGACCTCTTGTAGTAGTCTGCCGCTTTCAAATGATTACAAGCAGCTATTGACATAAGCGCCCATTTAAACGTTGTTCAACTGAATCAAAATATCTATCTATGAACCGTTTACAGATCATGTTTTTATGTAGAGGGCTGTTGCTACAGATTGGTTGTCTCAGTCCACCGTTTGGATAGAAATCAGCGCTCCCAATCGATCCAGGAATGCCTAATTCTCCATTCCGAAAATTTAGGCCTCCGTTGGTATGAATTATGTCCACGAAATTGGCATCGTGAGCATCGAGTCGAAGTTCGTCCCTGGAAGAGTAGAAGCCTGGACCACTTGGGTCTAAACCTGGAGATGAAAAAAACCGTCGAAAAATTCGCAACGGTTTCTAACAACTTTTACGTTTCTATCGAGACCTGTAATACGTCCGAGAATCGCTGTATTTCCAGCCCGTTGCTTGAGATGGTGGGCGGCGGCTCCAGCGACATGTGCCCCGAGACAAGAAGCCACAACATGCACCGAAGCGTAACTTTTGAGAAAAGCCTGCTTCTGGAGAACCAATAGAAATTCGGCAAGTATTCTCCCTACTTTTTGAGAATACATTGCTGACTCGAAATATGGCTGAGCAGCGAGAACACCCCAATCCACCAATACGATATTCAAACTCGAATTCATGCTCTGATATGCTGGATTTCGGAGAATATTTAAAAAAAAAAAAGTTCAGTATTTTCAAGAAAAGTTTTTTTTAGATGATATACCTTTTAGAAGTTGTATTGGCATGTTCTGCGTTAGCGCACTTTGCTGGTAGCCGTGCACTAGAATCTTGACTTTCTCCGCAGAATTCCAGGAAGAAAGTTTAATGCTTTCTGGATTCCAGGGGCGGAGCACCTCTCCAATTGCTGGACTTTACAAACGTTTTAGAAATGTAATATTTTAAAAGATCAAGTTGATAAAACATTACGATTTTTTCGTGTGAAGAACGAATTTAACCAATTTCAACGCATTCAGGGGCATGCGCATCAGAAACTTCTCGAAGCTAGAAGGCCAAGATTTGTACTCTCCTTGGTACAAATGTCTACTCGAAATCGGAACGTATTCTTCTAACTTTGCAACGACGGCTGCAGAATTTTTTGAATTTTCAAAAAAACCGACCGGAAGCACGGCACCTTTCGAACTAGCCAATTCAATCTTTGTACCAATGGCGTTCGCCACTTCGCACCCTGCAGTGATATAAAACATAAAAGAGGTAATAACAACATGGGTATGCTTTGTTGAATATTTAAAGCTTTTCAAAACATTGAAAAATATTTCAAACATATTTTTTTTACCGTACTGATACAGGTGTACAAGCACGATGAGAATCAGCGATGAAACACAACATAAATTCATAATTTTGATGTAAAATTGTATATGGTAAGTTATATTTGCGGAATTGCAAAGCAATGCTATTAAAAAAATCACATCAGATCGAACGATATTTAAAATTTTATTTTATTACCTTTTCATATTGTAAACATTTACTATTTCTTAGAATTGACTACGCTTTGGACATGAGCCAATTACATACAATGGAAGCACACTATTTACATTTTACGTAAAATTTAGATAGTATTTTGTCTTGAGTGAATTTCAATTGAAAATCGGCGTCCTTTCTAGCTAAATTTTGCTTTCGTTTCTTAACGTTTGTTCTCATCATTTTGCCAGGTACCAATTTTATTTAGCAATTAAAATTCAATTTGACGTTATTTGAAGCTTGATTTAATTTTTTTCACATAGCATTGAGATGCAACTCCCCTTATTTTTTGTGTCTGCAATTTTACATTTTATCTGCAACTCTTCAACAAGGTCATTTGCAAAACAAGTCTCAAGAAAGATTTGATTGTCGTTCATTTGAAGAGGAGCCTCAGAAATTGTTGAGGGCTCGATTAGATCTCTGCCGTATGTTGAAACTTTTCCGCCGAAATAATAAGCGCTGTTAGCTAATTAGGTAAAATAATTAGGTAATTTCCAGGTAAAAGACCATTAAGGTCCAGGAAAGTTCCAGCGGATTACATTAAGGCAAAACACGCATCCGCCTTCTTTCTTTGGGAAAGGGTGGGCGGGGTTATTTGGAGTCCTGTCAAGGCCCTCACGTAGTTCAGTGCACTCGTTTCTGGAATTTAACCTTATTTGAACAGTTTTTTTTTTAATTTAGTCTAAGCATCTTGCGCCGCAACACTATGCAATTGAGCAGTGACGTGAGATTGGAGTCAAGGTCATGCTGCTTCACACCTCGCATCAGTACTCTGATTATTGGATTCGTTGATATTGTAAGTTTAGACCTATTATATATGCCTTTTTTTAAATGGTTGTTAAATTGAATTTTAAATATGTTAAAAAGAGTTTTAAAAACTTATATTAAATTATTGTAAATAATAACATTATTTTTAACTTTATTATGTATTATTATGATGTTATTTACTATTTATTTATCTATTATCTGATTCAAGGATAATAAAGTGATTTAAATATTTTTATTTTCCAGGTACTAGGCCTTGTTGGATTTTCATCACTTTTGCTAAACGTCAGGGACCGCCATAATATACTGTTTCCGTTTGCACCCCCTGTTGAATATTCAGAATTAAAAGATAATTTGGATGAAGTGGGAGAATCATACCAATTTTTATTGGGTATGAATACGAAAATACGATATTAATTAAAATGCATAAGCACGTACTCGCGGATGTTTTTCTTGACCTGATTCAATATGTGATTTGCATGCATTAGTTGCAATAAGTGGATTACTGATTTTGAAGCGATTGTGAATTATAATTAATAAAATTCATTTTCATAGAATTCTGGTTACCGTCATTGTTTCTGTTCATCTTGGGAGTAACTCTAATCTGTGCTGCCGCAGCGCATGTAAGATTTTTCAAAACTAAAATATGTGAAGTAAGTAAGTAATTTGATTTAAAAGAATATATATTTCTGTTTTAGTAATGTCGCTGCCTGGCGTTGCTCTCCTTCGTTCTAAGTACCCTGTTCGTGGCCGGGTGCCTTGCAACAATGGTGTCCTTAATAATTAGTCAGAAAGTTGATCTTCTGGGATTTTTACCGCTTCTTCTAGTGACGCTTGCGCAGATCTACTTCTTTATTGTAGTAGGGACGTTTTGGCTGGAAGCAGAGGCAAGGCGTCGACCCGAGGACAAGGAATTGCTCGTCATAAGTACGTCGCAACATATGCCGTAAATTTCTTTATAATTTTTGTATTGTCATCTTATTTATTCTATTCATAGTTAAGGTTAAACGTTAATGATGTATATTAATATTCAACAAACAATTCTAATTTATTATTATTAAATAGTCGAAATTATTAATATTTTAGTCAGTATGCCCAAACAGAGTTCAACTTATTTGATTTAAGGTTTCAATATTAAAATTCATCTAAAAAAATCCGTACTTGTACTTGTGAACTGCATCGAATCCTTCTTGATATTGTAATTTAAGTTTCAGCAAATTGTACCATTTTGATTTCTTTTATTATACAACTTGAAAACAACTAATTCAAACGAAAATATGGATGGCATAATAAGTAATAATCAAGGACAGATTATTTTAATGATTTAGTAAATCAAACAATAAATGCGATTTTCCTCAATGAAGCCATCAATATGATGTATCACAACGAATAGAGTTATTGTTTTTTTTATCGAGTGATTGAAAACTCCAATATTAGAGTAATATAAAAAAAATATTCCAAATAAAGTACTTCAAATTCAAAGGACATCCGCAATTATACGTTAGCGAATCCCCCCCCGTTCGATTTTCACAAAAATTGGTATCTAGCATGTATTTTGAGCGCTGAAT